>PVJO010005535.1:0-97579 GCA_004026905.1 Hystrix cristata
TGCCAACTCAGAATCTGCTAATACAGATGACTTTATTTGGAAATAGAGGCTTTGCAGATGTAATTTAGTTAGGGTGATGTCAGACTGAATTAGAGTGAGACCTAAATCCAATAACTAATGTCCTTACAAGCCACCCAGCGATGCAGTCCTACACAGGAAGAAAAAGGCCACGTGAAGAGAGACAGAAAGCGGAGTGACATAGCTTCCAGCCAAAGAATGCCAAGGACTCCAGTGGCCACTAGAAGCGGTGATAGAGGCTTGTGTTAGGGACTGAATACCTCCTCATTAATATGTTGAAATCCTAACCCTCAGCCCTTGATGTGACAGCATTTGGAGGTGTGGCATTTGGGAGGTCCTTAGATCACTGTGGCCAATTAGCCAAGGGTTCTTTTCCTCAATTTAGATGGAAATCACACAGTGGCAAGTGCAGCTCTCTTAGTGGCTCCAGGCTCTGAGTGCTGGTGACCCTCTTTCCTTCCTGTTATAGCTCTCAGACCCCACAGCCACCCTCATCAGCTCCTTAGCAGCCAAGGCTCATTGCCCTCTTTGCCAGCCTTCTGGAGCTCATCCAGCAGCTTTTGCTGTCTCTCTGGGGTTCTCTGCCAGTCTCTACAGGTTTCTCCTGGTCTCTACCAGATCCCACTGGTCCCTGCTGATCACTACCACCAGTCACTGCCAGATGATGCTGGTCATTGCTGGCCAGTGCTGCCAGTCTCTGCTCCCTTCTGTTGCCAGTCTGGAACTTTTCAGGGATCACATCCCCCAGTGTTTATAGATCTTTGTAATGTGGCCTGTTCTGCCTGCACTACTTGAGATGAGCATCATGAGTAGTTTTACAGAACCACTTGAATAAAGCTTTATTAGGACCGCAGCTGCAGCATACAGGGCTAGTGCACAGGAGGAAACCCTCTTCGACTGATTTGAGGAATGTGGGGGAGCTCTTCTCTTATAGAAAGCAGCAGTAGGCAGGGTATGTATAGTCTTATACATTTTGTGGAGCCGTTTGAGACTCTTCAATGTAATAACAGAGGGGGCAGGTTCGGCTGGACGTTACATGCAGAATCAGCAGGAGTGGCTGCAGGATGGAGTCATCTGGAATTGGTCCAAATTTGAAGTCGGCTGTAGCCAAGGTAGATGTCTCTTGGAGGAGCTGGGGGACATTCAGGACACCCACAGCTGTCATGGTGACAGTCTGGTGGGACTTTGGGAGAAGTGGCTGCTTGATTGACAGCTCCTGTCCCTGTGAAAATGGCAAGGTGGAAATTAGAACTTCTGCCACTTTTGAGGAGTCTTTTGGGGGGCTAGCCTTAATGATTAGGACCTCTTGGGGTGTAGGGATCTTGAGGATATAAGCAGTGGGCCCAATTCCTCCCCAGTCTTTGCTCTGTCCAGCACAGTCTTCTGCAGCCCCTCAGAGATATGGAAACAACTCCTGGAGTGGTGGAGCTGGGAGGAAAGTCGCAGCTGTCAACTTAGTCAGCTCTGGTCCCTGAGGCTTCTAGGATGGTGCTGAAATCACCCCGGGGTTTCAGGAAGACACCGATACTAGTTGCTCAGGGCCAGCCTTGAGGAGGCAACCAGAAGTGAAGAGTAGGGGCAAGACAGCCGCCAGTTGTCTTATGCTGTCTTCTGGCTGTTGGAAGTGAAAGGGAACCATTGGGCCTTACTTTTGTTCTAGTTCGTCTTGAGAGTGGTGCTCTCAGGGATGGAATTCAGGCCCTTCTAAGAAGAGACGTGAGAGATGATTTTTCTCTTGGCCATGTGAGGATATGAAAAGATGGCCCCCTGCAGCCTCATCAGACACTGGGTCTAGCGGCACTTTGATCTTGGATTTCTCACCCTCTAGAACTGTGCAAAATAAATATTCGTCGTTTAAGTCACCCTGTCTGTGGTATTCCATCACAGTAGCCCTGCTGGACTAAGACAGCGTGGAACAAATTCTGCCTTAGTGCTGCAGGAGTCGTCGTGGCCCTGATTTTGGACTCCAGCTCCAACTAATACAATGCTCTGTATCCAGATTATGAAAATAACTCAATTACACAGGAACTTGCTATTAGCTTTCCTGTAGTTGATGAAACTGGAGAAGAAGTCTACATGTCACAGGGACGTGACAAGTACGAGCCAAAGCTGTGTTTTGAAATGGGTCATTCTGGCAGTGCAAGCCAAATACTGGATGCTACAAAAGAAAGTTTCAGCTAAAGCACAAAACATTGATATTACACGCTACAGTGACACAAAGGACCCTTGCTCTGCAATACTTAAAAGGAAAGGTTGGCATTCAGAGTGTAGCTCAGTGGTACAGCATGTGTTTAGCATGTCTAAGTCCCTGAGTTAATTCTCAGCAAAAATAAATGAATAAAAATAAAAATAAAAGATCCTCCTAGCCTGATTATGTGCCATTTAAATCCCTTATATAATCAAAAGTACATTTTAAAAAAAAGAACTAGACATGAAAGGAGAGAGATGTTTTATACAGAGAGGTCTATGTGTTGGGTACCTTCCCCCAAGGCTACCGGGCAGAAAGGATGAGCGGTCCCCTTGGATTAGACGTGGGCTCTTTGCTTTGTTAAAAAAATGTTTATTTTCATTAGTAAATGTTTGCAGTACAT
Organism: Hystrix cristata; assembly: GCA_004026905.1. NCBI lineage: Eukaryota > Metazoa > Chordata > Mammalia > Rodentia > Hystricidae > Hystrix > Hystrix cristata. The sequence continues at coordinate 2,610 of PVJO010005535.1, forward strand.
AATGATGATGTTCATTGTGGAGAGTTTGTACCCGTACATAACACATCTCAATTCTTTCTTCATCCCCTTCCTGTTCTCTTCTTCCCCATTCCCGCCATCTCTTGGGCCGCTTCCCTCTTGCAGAAGATCTATCTCCCTGTTTCCTATTATCTATATTTTATTTTGCCCTTTATTTATATTTTGCTTTTCTTGTGAAAGAGAAACCATGTGATATTGTGTCATATATGGGCCATTTGAACAGAATGAGCAGAACTCAACAGACGGAAGATGGAGATGGTGCCAGGACTCCTGCAGGCGGAGGCGAGAGTAAATGACCAGTCATATAAGTCGTATAAAAACGTTTGTCCTTTCATAGGAAAATGCAGCTGAAAGATGCTCTGCCCCGAGGGGCTCCAGTAAACTCATACACGACCTGTAAGAGCAACACATCCGAATGCCATCCAGGTCAGAGAACAGCGGTACTAGATCTGCACAGCAGGACCAGGCAAGGAAGCAGGGTCCAACGCTCCTCTTCTCATCTTCCTCCTACTGTTGCAACCTCAGGGAAGAGTGAGACACCCTCAGAAAGCCGAAGCAGGGAGACAGGCTGCTCCCTCTACCCAGCGCACGCAGCCAAGACCCGGAGGGAAGAAGACAAATTCACAACCAAGTTAACGTCGCCCTTACTGTCACGTGAATCCAGATATTTCAGCTTCCAGCAATTACAATATTGTATTACCTGGAGGGACCAGAATTATGAGGTTTATTCTAAATTTCACTTAAAAGCAGAGCGAGAGTTAAGTCCATAGAAAAAATTTGAAGTGTTATTTTATGATTGATTACATCCTATGAGTCATGCTTGCTCAATGGGATAGTTATGTAATTATTTCTAAATTCAATTGAACAGAACATTTCTTCGTGCTTTCTTTGTATTTTCTTCTTTTATGAAGTCACTGTATTTCTGTCTGAACTTTGGAAAACTATATGTCAAACTGTCCTTACAAAGAATGTTGTTCTTTTTATGTATTTTTTTTATCAGCACAAATGAAATACCTCAAGTGAAAAGGATTACATGTTTGATATATATTAAGTACTTAATAAGTGTTAAATAAATTCATGGATAATAAAGGGAAATAGCTAATGGCTGGGCTTTTATCACATGGGCTATTCCCAAATCCTTTTCCATTAGAAAAAGAATTAACAACTTGTTGTGATTTCTGAGAAATTCCAACAATTTTCTTTATGTGGAAATATAAAACCTTAGCATCAAAAGAAGCTTAGAAGTGATTTAGTCTGACCTCTTAAATTCATAGATGGTGGCCCAAAGAAGCTAAATAAATTCACTAAAGTCACCTTTTCTAGCACCTTTTTAGTGTTGGTGCTAAACCTGGAACTGATGCTTAACCTATAGGTGGTGACATTTTCTGGTTCCTGGGCTTCTCCCTAGCTTGGTTTTGTTTGAGTGATAGCTTCAGTTCTTGTTAGCTTTCTCAACAAAAGTGGAGAGACTGCACCAAATCGCCTTCAGATAGTAAATGAACATGAAGCATCTACCAGTGTTTAGAACCTTACCATACACAGTACTTGAAATAGACAGAGCAGCTGGGACCAGCTAGTGCCCTCCAAGAGTTTATGGCCAAGTGAAGAGACGGAGAAGAAAAAAACATTACAGTGGAGGGGCTAGGTGATAGGCTGGAAGCTGACACAGTGAAGTATGGGGTGTTTAGAAAAGACATGTGACCCAGCCTTAAAGGGTCACAGAGTGCCTGTGAGGCAGGGTGACACCTCAGTTGAGGCCTAAGGATAAGGGACATTCAGTAAGCACTTTGCATTCAGCATCCTCTAACTGCTGAACTATAGAAGTATCACTGAGTACAAGGGGGAGGGAAGAGGGATTGGGCCAGAGAGATGCACAGAGGCTCCAACATGAAAGGATTCTGACGCTATATTAAGGTATGTTACCTTAATACAGTCAATCAGAATATATACTATCCAACTGACTTAAAATCAGTCAGAAACTACTCCAGTAGTTTATTTATTTGCAAGAGAATAATGAGACCTGGTTTCTGCCTCATACGTATCAATCTAGCTGCACTCTGGAAAATGGCTTTGAGGGATAACACACTCAAAGGGGCTAGTTAGGAAATTAGGTAACCCAGGTAATAAAAAAATGCCAATAGAGTTGGAAAAGGCAGGAGAATTCCAGAGCAAAGTGTTATGAACCAAAGAGTTTCCTGCCCCAAATTCACATCCTGAAGCCTTAATCATCAATGTATTTGGAATGGAGATTGGGAGATCACGGTCTTAATGCACTCATAGCACAGGGCCCTTAGGAAGAGGTCATTGTCCTTCTAAAGAAACAGCAGAGTGCTTGCTCTCTTTAATCTCTCTCTTTCCTTGACTGCCATGTGGGGACATGAGAGAAGGTGGACCATCTATAAGCCAGAAAGAGAGCCCTGACGAAAACTATGTTGGGTCCTTGACCTTACACTGTGAGTCTCCAGAACTGTGAGAAAATAAATGTCTCGCCTTTACGCTCCTCAATCTGTGGTGTTTTGCTTTGGTAGTTTGAACTGACTAAGACAAACAGAAGTATAATGAAGAATGTGGTGACTTGATAGATATAGGAACTAAGGAGAGTGAGGTTTCAAGGCTTGTATGAGTATGTGGGTGAATTAGTCAGGGATCCTACTCCACCTCCACTCTCTCATACTAGGAACTAAGAAATCTCAATGATGAAAAATCTCTGAATGAAAAAAGAGAGTCAAGAGATGGCAAGAGGTAGCTGACATATATGTTAAAATTATTTGGCTAAGATTTTAAAGCATTTAATAATGTTTCCAAGAGCAATTATAAAAAAGAAGAAAATCTTAGCAAAGAATTGGAAGATATAGAAAGAATAAAATGGAAATTTTAGAAAGGTACAATAACCAAAATAAATAGCTCAGTGGATGAACTGAATCACAGAATAGAGAGGAAAGTATCTGTAACCTGGAAGATAGAGTAGAAACTATCTAAATGACAGAGAAAATACACTGAAAAAAGAAAGAAAACCAGAATCATGGGGACTTTTGGGACTATTACAGAAGGTCTAATATTCATGCCATCGGAATGTCTCTGGATGGAAAGCAGCGAAGAAAAGGCACAAGTCTAAAAAAAAAGAACTTGAAGACATAATGGCTAAAAATCCCCCAAATTTGGCAAAATATATATATTGAACAAATCCCAAGCAGGATAAATGCAAAGAAATTCACTCTAAGGCACATCACAGCAAAACTTCTGATAACTAAGGCGGGGAATAAAATTTCTCAAAAACAACAAAGGAGAAATAACACCTCACCTCTAGGGGAAGAAGAATTTGAATGACAGCAGATTTTTAGTCAAAAACCCTGTAGCACAACATATTTTAACACGTTGAAGAGAAAGAATTCTGTATCCAAGGAATATAACTTTGTAGGTAGGAAGGCCAAATCATACCATTTTCAGATGAAAGATAACTAAAAATACTTGCCACCAGAAGACCTACACTATAAGAGTGGCTCAAGGAAGCTCTCTAAACATTGAAAGAAAGAAAGAGCCTGGTAAGCAAAAACAAAAATATATTAAGCATTTCATCTCCTGAGTTTTCTAAATAAATTTAACCACAAAAGCAAAAATTATAAAACTGCTTGATATGGTCCTAAACATAGAGGAAATAATTAAGACAATTACATTTTTAACGGGGAGGGTAAAGAGACATAAAGGGAACTTAATGGTGCATTGTAACTAAACTGGTGAAATAGGGGCACCAACAGACTGTGATAAGTTATGTAAGTATAGTATAATACTTAGAACAACCACTATAAAAGCGATTCAAAGACATAGTCTCAAAAGCACTATAAATGAATAAAAATGGAATTCTTAAGGAATGTTAAGTATTCACTAGGAAGGCAGAAAAAATAAAATGGACAAAAACAAAAATAAACTAACAAGGCAGACTTAAGCCTTAGCATATCAATAATTACATTCAATGTAGGTAGACTCCATGTAGATTGGCAGAGTAGATTAAAATGACTCAATTATATGTTATGTGTAAGAAATTCAATTCATATATAACTATATATGCAGGTTGAAAGTAAAAGGATGGAAAAAGATACATCACAAGAACACTAATCAAAAGAGAGCAGGAGTGGCTATATTATCATCAGACAGCACATACGTCAGAATAAAGAAAATCACTGAAGACACAGAGAGATATTATATAAGAATCCTAAATGTCTATGTACCAAACAACAAAATTACAAAGTATGTGAAACAAACATGAAGTAAAGGAATAACACACAATTGTATTAGAAAATTTTAAGCCCTTCTCTCAGCAATTTATAGAACAAGCAGGCAGAAAATCCACAGGGATTTGGAAAGCTCCACCAATATCATCCATTGTAATTGTAATTTGCATTTGCAGAACCACGGAATGCACATTCTTTCAACTGTTCACATACACCAACATGGACTTTTTTCTGCACCATACAACAACCCTTAACAAATGGTCTCTGACCACAATGGAATCAATCTAGAAATCAACAGTAGACAATAGAAAATATCCAATACTTGGAATCTAAAAACCACAATTCTAAATAATTCTGGCACCAAAGAGGAAATCTCAAGAGAAACTAATACATGAAAGTAAATGTAAATAATAATGCAATACAACAAAACTTCGGGAAGAAGCTAAAGCAGTATTAAAAGGGACATTTATAGCACTAAAGGTCTATCTTGGAAAAGATGGTGCTATGGTTAAGCATATCCTTCCAGAATTCCTGTTTTGAATACTGAATTCCCAAATTGTTATCTTGATGGTACTTGGAGGTGATGCCCTTGGAAGATAATGGGTTAAATGAAGTTACGAGGGTGGGCAACAGTGGCCTTAGAGAAGAGGAACAGGGACCCAAGCTAGCACATCTGCTCTGTCTTGCCCTGTGATGCCCTTTACCAGGTTATGATGAAAGAAGAAGGCTTTTATGAGATGCCGAGAAGATGCTGGCACTATGTCCTTAGACTGCTCCATCTTCAGAACCACGAGGCAAATAAACTTCTATTCTTTATAAACTACCCTACTCAAGTGTTTTTTATTGTAGCAGCACCAAAAATTGGACTAAGACAAAGTCCTCAATCAATAATCTAAAATTCTGCCTCAAGAATGCAGAAAAAGAAGGCAAAATAAACCCAAAGCAAGAAGAAAGGAAATAATGAGACTAAGGAAGAAATCAATGAAATTGGAAACAGAAACATAATAGAGAAAATCAATCATATTAAAAGCTTTTTCTTGATAAGGATCAATGTAACTGACCAACATTTAGCAATACTAACAAAAAGATAAGGAACATATGACCAATATATTACTCAACTTTCCAGTCACTGGGAAAAACTACCTGACACCCTCATCTTAGAGGAGGAGACGTTTAATTTGGCTCACAGTTTCAGGGCATTCAGTCCATAGTTGGCTGGCTCCAAGGCAGGAACATGATGGTGGAAGGACAGGAAGAGCCAAGCTGCTTAGTTCCGGGTGGCCAGGAAAAAGAGCAGAGGAACAGTGCCAGAGAGAAAGGGACAAGGATCCAGATACAGATCCCATGGTCATGCCTCTATGATCCACTCTCACACATCCAGAAGTGTGCTTTACAAATCTCTGGGCGGCTTCCAAACCAATCAGGTTGACAATCCACCTTAACCATCACAACCAATATTAGGAAAAAATAGAATAAAAAAGTAATAAGGGATACTATGCAGAATTTAGACACATAAACTGGACAATGCAGATGACATGGACTGACTTTTCAAGATACAGAAACCAGTACAATGGAAAGTTAGACAATTTGATTCAGCTCTCTCACTTTTAGGGAAATTAAATTTCTAATTTAAAATTTTCCACCAAAGAAATCTCTTAGCCCACACCATTGCACGGGAATACTCTACCACACATTTAAAGACGAGTTAGTACAAATTTTAAAAGTCTTATATAGAAAATAGAAAAGAAAAAAAAATCACTTTCAATTCATTTTATGAAGCTAATATTATCCTCATACCAAACAAGGGCAGTATTAACTAAGGAAACTAGGCAAATATTCCCTATGAATATGGATTTTAAAATCTTTAAAACTTATTAGCAATAGAATTCAACCATATATATTTCATAACTAAGCGAAGTTTATATATATAAATATTATAAATAAATATTACATATATGAACTATATATAACTAAGTGAAGTTTAATCCAGGAATGCAAGATTAGTTCAATGTTTGAAGCTCAATCAACACAATCTACCAAGCAAAGAACCCAGAAATAGATGCACACTAATATGCTTGGCTGATTTTTGATAATGGTGTAAAATGATTCTATGTAGGAAAGATAGCTCTTCAACAAATAATGCTGGAGAATAAGACTTTTATTGACAAAAACCTGAAACTTAACCTTACACAATAATGAACTCAAAATGGATCACAGACTTAAATATAGAACCTAAAATACATGCTTTTTAGGAAAAAGGATATTTTTCCTAAAAGGTCCCTTTTCTGAAAAGGCTCACGTGGAATCTTCTGGGTGATGGAAATATTCTCTATCCTGATTGTGACAATGTAAATACTCTGCTTATGATAGTGTACTATTGTTTTGTAGGCTATAACCACTGAGGGAATTGGGTAAAGGGTACAGGGGAATTGCTGTATTATGTCTCACAACTGCATGTGAATCTACTATTCTCTCAAAGTAAAAAGGCTCAATTCAAATAAAGGATTAGGCACTGGACATACCATCCCAACATATACTAAACTACCAAGATGCTGGCAGGACCTAGAATTGATCTGTTACACACTTTCTACCTGCTTTCCAAAGTACATGGACCGCTAACACCAGAGATCCTTATCCTAAGGGCTTTTACGTTTTCTATATTATCTTGACATCTCGAAGGCCACAGCAGCCTAATCTTTGGGACAAAGAGGACATCACAGCTAGAGATTTCAAGATTGAAGACAAATGGCCAGAGTTACATCTGCTGAGGGCAAGTGGCAGCACATCACCCCCAGAACACCAGATTGGACTCAATTCATCTTTGTGGGCACCAACACTGTGAAGAAAAGCCCAGTTTTACCATGTTCCCAAAGAGATTCAATGACAACCAGAGAGAGACCTTCTCTCTTCTGCCAGAGGAACCAGGTACGCCTTCTGTATGACTGAGTGTTTACCTATAGGGACTGAGTTAGTCTACACTGATAGAGAGTTAAACTGACAGTGTTTAAACTTCAAGCTAACTTAACTAGAGGAGATTGAGATATCGTTATCTGAGAAGACTTGGTTGTCCCACTTGCTGGGATGGGATAGGTGACGTATGAGATTACTTGCAAGAAAATAAAGAAAGTTACCTTGACGTTGTATATCTTAGAGAAGAGGGAGCACCTTGGCCATCCTGTGCCACTCCTGAATACTTCTGCCGTGATTACCCTCTTGCTTTCTAGTCACATTCTTTATCATGTTACCCCACTGTCGGGATAAAAAGTATTCCGTTGCCAGTCCTCCACCATCTACATTACACATGCTGAGTTGATCTGAATCTCAGTTTTCTTATTTTAAAAATAGGAATGGGCTTAAAAAAAAAAAACACTGTAGGTTTCCTCTAAGTCTTGTAACTTGTAACTTTACGGCATGTCCTTATCTTCCAGTACTACCTTGCACAATTTTCATCGTCATGAGTTACAAATAAAAGTATACTGGCCAGAATTCATCTTAGAGGGGGCAAAAATGTCTTTGCTCCTGTGTCCTTCTGTTGTAGAGACTAGGCCCAATCCACAATCTAAAGGAAGAAAGCAGAATAAAAAAATAAAATGAAAAATTTCATGTTAAAGAAAATGGAAAAAACTGGATATCTCTTTTTCCCTATTTTTTTGCCCCTGTCCAGAAGAACAGATGAAAAGCCACAACTTTAGACAGTGAGGATGCATGAACCATAACATGGGCCCTTGGAGGAGTTTGAAAAACAGTAATGGCTCCTGTTTGATTTCAAGTTGTGTACATTCCTAGTGTGTTGACCCACCTCTCCAGCACCTTCAATAACAACTACATCCCACAAAGGTTTGTGCAAGGGGCTTTTAGTGGGAACTAAGAAAAGAGGTGGTGTTTTGGTGAAAGTGCAGGCTGGAGAAGAAGATGATAGGAGGGTGGCAAAGAGGTGTAGTTAGCCAACTTCTTGTTACTAGGACATAGTGCCAAGGCAGGCTAATTTTATAAAGAAAAGAGGTTTATTTAGCTCTCGGGTTTGTAACCTAGAAGTCCAAGACTGGGTGACCCCATATTTCAGATTCTAGTGGAGCTCTAATGGCAGAAGGAATTGTGATGGGAATACAAGTGATGGGGAGAGATCACCTGGCCAAATAGGAAACCAAAACAGCTCTGGGGTCGGGCTCATTGTTGTAATGACACACTGTTGTTGGAGGTCAGGTCCCAGGAGAGCTATTTCAATCTCTTCCCTGGGCAGCTCCATGAATGACCTACTTACCTTCCACCAGGCCCCACCTCTTAAAGGTCCCACTACTTCTCAGAGCTGTCACAGTATGGACCAAGCTCCCAACACATGAACCCCTGGGGGACACACTCAAACCACAGCTGAACGGTAGTAGAAAAGCAGTAGCTTTTCTAGATGTCCTGGAGTTGGGATCAAGGCCCTTGTCTTAACGGCAGTGAGAATCCAGCCCAGATCTGTCTTGTGTGCCTTTGTCCTCCTTATCATCTTCTCTATGAGAATTTTCTGAGTCTTTCCAAATGCCAATCTACCCACTGCACCATATCCTTACTAACTTTCATATGACACTTACCCTACTCAGCCTTGATTCATAGTTACTTGTGTACCTTTCTTGCAGAGTCTAGTAGATTGCATATTCCTTAGAGGCTCTGGCCTTAGAATGCCAAACATAGTAAATGTTCAACAGTCATTTATTAAATGGAGCGTATTTCTCAGCCTCCCTCCTTTATTCTCTGCAGGCTTTTAGTTGTGATGAGTCACACTGTTGATACACAGCAAATAATAATAACAATGAATGTGAATATCAGGGGCATTTCTTATTTTCAAAGAAATTTCTGGAGTGCTTGCAAGTAGGAAATCATAAATATGTGATTGGAGTAGGATGGAGGAGTGAGGCTTAACCACTAGTTCTTGCACTGCATTTTCAATTGACAAGGATCCGCATGGAATCTACTTTCATCCTCCATATAAAATTGTACAGCTGTTCCAGAGAAAACTGTATGAAACAAACTTTAACCTCATGACTTCTATTATTTTGGAATAAAAGGCTCTCAGCATAATGTGGGCTGTTTTTAGATGCGAAGTTCCATGTGAGTAGTGTGTTGTTAATTTCATGTTAATGCAGGGTGCCAGCGGACTCAGCACAGAATCTAAAGAGGAAAATCACTTTCCTGCAGCTCTGGTATCTGGTGACCAAGCTGTGGCTTATTTTTATTCTTTCCCAGATGAAATGAACATTTCTTCCCATAATGAAGCACTATAGATCTTTGCAACACATAGACCACTTACAATCACCAAACTAAAAAGAGATGATTCTTTGCTAAACCACAGCTCTGCTACCAGCAAATATAAAGTTTCTACTGGGCATTAATTGATATTTGAACTCCATTCTCTATGAATAAGACTTTGCCATGTAGACACAGTTTTCCCCTCTGTCTGCATGAGGTACAGCTTCCTATCTTATTTTATGCATTTCCCTGAGAGCGAGGTATCATGAGATCCTATTCTTATACATCCCCATGAAATGTTGACAGCACTATATTGTCTGCCTACTAATGAGTTTCCGTGTATGAAAGGCGATAAAGTAAAATTGAACCACAATTTTTTCCCCAAACATGCTTCAGGTATGTTCTATTTCATTCTCCTCTTTCCTCGAAAGCCTCAGTGAAAGTTGTACTCCAGATATTAAATTACAATCATTTTCTTCCTAATTGTGGGGTTTTTATCTGAATTGAAGCCTTCTGCTGGTGTTGGTGCATTGTTTTCTTCTGGGTCCTGTTCTTGCCCAATCTCTATAATCTCTGGTGACAGTTTCTATTAATGCCACGTCTGTCTCATCATATTTCCTTTTTCTATCATTTAATTCAATGTGTTTCTTTATATAGACGACACAAAGGATAGAGAGGGAGAAGGGATGGGGAGCCGGCAGGCCCCCTGGGCACCAGAGGGTCTGCAGCAGGTCATTTGCAAGCCTTAAGCTCTACTGTCTTTTGCAACATTTTGAAAAATTTAAAGAGGGAAAGCAGAAGAATTCTCAGCGGCATGTAGGTGGCCTCTTCATTAGGGACTGGAGAGATACTCCAGGTGGGATGCTCACACATCAGCGGGATGGGTGAGGGCTCGAAGCTTCGCACAGCCCCTTTCTCTCTCTCTTCCTCTGTGCACTCACTCTTCTTGTGGGCAATCTTGCCAAAGCTTCAGGAGTTGTGCCAAACAGAAATACCCACAAAACTCCACCGGGGAAAGGAGAAAGAGGATGTGGTATCACCAGGAACAATAGAAAGAGGTTCTCTCCCTCTTGTTTGCTGTCATATGTTCTTTTAGGGCTGCCTAGTTCTTTTGAGGGACACACAGCGCAACTTCTTAAGCTTTCAGATGTTTAGCAAGTTAGCAAGTGAATGAATATTAGTTAACCATGAGAGACAACTTCCACAAAGCCTGTAACACTTTTTTTTTTGTCGACCAATTGAAGTAAAACAGAAAGCACCTTGACTCTTCCCGGCAGAAAACGTAAACTCTTCCACTCAGCTGTAACAGCTGCCCCAACACTTCCGGCCAAGCTTCCCGCAGAGCCCCATCTCTCCAGCAGGGACACTAGAAGATACACGGTCTGGGTCTCCTCTCTGTCTTTAATAAGCCAGCGGCTTTCTCAGCACTCGGCTCTGCTCCTTCAGCACAAGGCCATTCTCAGCCCAGGGCTTGGTCCTCCTCACCCTCTGGCCCCTCAGAGGAGTCTGGATCTTTTTTGCCTGATGGCTGTAAGTCTTCCACACATAAATCTTCATTTTCCATGTTAAAGGCCACTTGCCAGGGGAGGCATGTGTGAACGATCCTGCTGATACAAATGGCTGGCTCCAAGGTTGCCTCTGTTCTCACATCTGTCAGCCAGAAAACTGCAAGGCACTGGATTGAAGAAAGAGACAAGAGTTTGCCAAAGATGATGTAAAGATCCGGGTTGGCCTTGTGAGTACAGCCAACAACTGTTGTGTGTTGAATCCATGTTCTTTTTTCACCATTTCTCCCCTCATTTATCTCATTTTTCCCAATGTAATTTGTCCACCAAACAAATGGGAGATTAGCAGCCACTGACATTGAGTGGATACTGCATGAAAGAGATTTTATGTACTTCTCCATGGGTAAAAAAATCTGTTCATAGCCCCCTATGTTAAAGCCTTACAGCAACATTTTTGCCAACATTTACCAACATGCTATCAACTGTGAATCTGTGTGGAAAATCATGCATAGCATTTCAGGGTGCCAATCCCATATGTAACATTTTGCTAGGTCTTTCTTTCAGGAAAGGTTCTACAGCTCTCAATTGATTGTACTTCATAAGCCAAAGCCTGGAGAAGACCAGAACTCTGGGGGGTCTCCCACGAAACCAAGGAAATTGACGAGACTACAGGGTGGAAAATAATCCTGTTACCATTTCAAAAATCCAAGTAAATGTAAAGAGAGGCGCTCTGAACAGTGGGTCAGACGTTATAAGTCTATCATTTCAAGTGCGCCATTCAGATAGATACTGAATATTCCGTTTTAGCTTCTGGGTTAGAGTAGAATTTCTCTCTTTCTTCGTACCTGATAGTAGCCTGAACTGATTCAACAGAGACAAATGATCATGCTCTAAACGTCCTGAGAGAAAAGTTGACAAATCGTCTCCTATTCTTTGCACGCCTGTACAAACACTCTACCTTGGGAAGAGCCTTATCAGATGGTAAGTGCTGGGAATGTACCTAGTCTAAATTTGGAGCAGCTGCTTTGGGGAGAAGTTGTTTTAAAGCTGATTTACAAGCTTAGATAATTTCCCTAGATTCAGAGCTGGCTTCCTTTTTCTAGTGGGCAGTCCCGAAGGCAGAAAAAGGAAAGGATTTTTCTAGGCACATCACTTATAGCAGTCGAGGTCATGTGATCGCCAACATTTCTGAGCCCTTCCCCCCATTCCATAGACTGAGTTCCATGTTGGGTTTTTAAGCCAGATACCCAGAACTGGGTGAGAGCGAGACTTGGCTAAATTTGCTCACGGGACCAAGGGAGAGACCCCAGGAAGTGACTGAGCCGGGACTCAGCTGAGGCCTGGAGCTCCTCCCTGCTATGCCCTGGAAAGAGCACCCGCTCCGGACTGCAGCTGAGAGGTCAGCCTGAACCCTCTCCTTCCTGTGCATTACTACTTGAGCTGTTTGCAGCAGGCGGACAGGGCAGAGTCCTGCTCTGATTGGCTGCCTTTCTCTGACTTAATAGCAGGCCCAGCAAATCAATAGCCTGGACTCCAAGAGCCTAGAGATGAATTGTAACAACCAAGGCCCTGGGGGAAGAAAATGAAAAAGAGCAACCACCACCAAGACAAAACCATACACACAGCTTCTTCAGGGACCCCAGATAGCGCCTGCTGTCTTCTACCGGAAGCCCTCCGGGCAGGCCTGTTTACACCCCACTCCTTGGCACGTGGCCAAGTTCATACCATTTTCAAAGTAGGTCATTGGAAGTCATCTCTCAGCGGAGGAGGGACAGGCTGTCAGGGACAGTCAACAGAGCCTGGGAGCAGGCCTGGACCTGGCAGTAGAGGGACATAAGACAGGGGCTGCCTGGTGAGACGCGGCTCCTGTGGGGCGCTCAAGCAGCAACAGATGGACTTCGCCAGATCCACTCTCTTTGCCCTTGCCATCGCTCAGGGGTCTGAGTGCTCCGGACGAGTCTCCAGCAAAACTTAAAACAACAACCTGAATGTAAACTCACTCCAAGGAGGGTGATGTCATCTTTATTCAGCTTTTTTTCTGTGTGTTCAGAAAATTCATTGTTATTTATAAGGAACGTGGGGGTTTTCTCAGGAGGCACGCTGGTACGTCTCCCACTTCCCAAAGTAAAAATACATAGATGCATGCTGAACTGTCCTAAACAATACAGTGAGGGGTATGCATGTAAAACAAATGCAAACATCATTAACTATCCTCCTACCTGCTCTTAAACTCTTAAAACTCTCATTACTATTCACTCGTGTACTGATAAAAAAGGAATCTCCACTTTCTCGATCAAGGATGTGCACAGACACATGTCAAATAAACGCTTGCAGAGTACAGATTGTCCTTAAACATAACCTACCTCAAGGTACTATTTTTGAAGTTACCTTTGCTATGCAGTTTCTTTCAGGCTCTAATATCCTCTGTCCTCTTCTGGCAAACCTCCTCACCTTGCAAGACTCCTCTTAAATTCTTCCGCTTTAGGAAAGCTTCTCTGGCTCCTGATTCTCAGTGATTATTTCTCTTCAGCCAGAAACCCTGCAGCAATAAAAGTAGTTGACACCACACACTTAGGAATAGTTGCGGCACTATGTGTTTGCTCACTGTTTGTTTATTACACCGTAACTCCTGGCCAGCACATACTTCCACTGTAGCATACTTCAACAGCATAGCAGATTTCAACTGCACATCAGAAGTCCTTGGCCCAACCTATTGCTTTAAGGACGCCAGGAGAGATTGGAGGGGAGAGGGGTGAACAGTTTTTGACTACCTAGCAGATATGAGCTGCTGCACCAGGATTTCTACTGATTTTTCTTTTTTTCATTTAAAACTCATATCAGCTCTAGAGTGGAAGACTTGTTTTCCACCATTTTAAAGATAAAGAAACAGGGTTAGAACAGTTACATAACTCACCCCAAACCAAAGAGCCAATAAGCAGAGGAACCAAGATTTAAAGAGAGCTGTCTGAACAGTGCTTTCTCCTGCCCCCGATTCTCATTCTTGGCTAATCAGCTTCTAAAATGCCAAATGCCTGGCTCTTGCCCCTGCAGATTTTGATTCAGATTTCTAAGCTCGAAAGAGCAGGTGTTTACTACATTAGCTGCGGTGTGGCCAGCAATGCCTCGCATAGCTACCTGTTAGTAAATATTATCTATAAAATGAGCAAATGAATTCAGCCTGTGGAGAGCCCTGAGTGTAGTCTGGGACCGGCTACGTACTACAGTGGGGCGGACAGGTGATTGAGCAACCCCTCTCTGCCCGGGCCCAGCCCCCGAAGATTCCGAGCAATTGGCTTGTCCTGCCTGCTTGACTGGCATCCGAGTTTTCAAAAACTCCCCAGGTGATTGCCACGCGCGGCCCAGGCTGAAAAGCACCGATCCCGCGTGAGGTCATGGCGTCTGCGGAGTTTTACAAGCCCCACAGGTGATTTTGATCCGCAGCCAGGACCCAGACTACCGCCTACAGGGTAGTGCTCCCTCTTTCTCTCTCCCTCGCCCCTCCCCCATTTTCTAAATGGGAAAGCATTACTTTCTAAAAATAATTCTGTCAACGAGTAGGGGGTGTTGACCCAGGCACAGCAGTACCCTTTGGGAGATATAGAAGAAATAATAGGTTCTGCTGTCGCCTGATTTCTAATCTGTAGCTGGTTCGATTTTTGTCTTTCACGAGCCAGTTGGAGAATGACTTATGAAACTAGAGATCAGGTTCTTGTTTTGAAGCTAGGAGAAAAAGAATGAATATCTTGTCCACTGAGCGAAGGGATATGTTTGAACCTGTGTGAGCGTCAGATGATAAATTCGTAAGACTGTTCAAGTGCCAAGGTGCATTTTCATTTATGAACACACGAGGGAGAGTGGGGAAGAAAAAATTATTGAAAGACACAGCTTTCTGTGAGTTGCAAGACGTGGGCAAGAAGAAAAAAATCGCCTGTTTGTGAGCTTCTGGCTTGTTTCATAATGCCTCTAATGATGTGGAAATCAAGGAAAATCGCGTACCATGGGTTTATGTGTTGTTAGGGTTAAACATTTCCTAAAGGGCACTACCCAGAGTGTACCAGAAAACAATTTAATATCATGGAGGCAGATTCTTACTACTTTGTGTAATGAGCCCGGCCAAAAACAGTTGTGTTAAACATCGCTGCAAAAGTTGTTTTGCCATTAGTAATTATTACGAGCACAAACAGCTGCCACTCTCAGGAATCCAGTGAGAGGGCTGCTTTAAAGAGCAAATTATTTTAAACTCAGGGAAAAACTTTTGCTATGCATCTTAAAATCTGTATGCAATTAAATAATAAGTGATATTTCTGAGCATTTAACTGTGCCAGGCAGCCACTGACATGCTTTTCGTGTACTTAATCTTTGTAACAAAGAGATGAATTAGGTACTATTATTATGTTCTCTTTTCACCGATAAAAGAGAGGGCCAGAAGGCCTAAGTAACTGGCTCAAAGACACACGGCTCTAAGTAGTACTGTACTAGATTCAAACTTGGGCTGTCTGATTTCATAGCTCATGGTTTTAACCAGTACACGCCAATATTGTTCTTTATGCTGATGCGATGTTGTTTTAAGCAGTTGCATCTTTTTATATTTTATGTGACCCTGACATATGGTGATCAGAAAAAGCAGCTTGCCTGGGTCCTCACCTCTCTCCCTCTCTCTCCTCCTCCCTCAGCCCCTCCCCTCCCTCTCCCATCTCCCCCCTTCCGCTCTGGCTCCCCTGGCACCAGGGACCTGCATGTCCTTGCTGAGGCCAGGGTCTCTGCATGCATGGCCCAGTCCATCTCACTCTCCTCCCTCCTGCCCTGGAAACTCCTCTGCATGCAGTGGGCCTCAGCCCAAACATTGCTTTCCCAAGATCTCCTTCCCTGGTGGCAGAGACCAGGTCCTGTCCCCTGCTAGAATCACTCATGGATGCTTCTGTTTTTCATTCAGGACTTGTAGCCACTGTGATATTTCTCTGTGTAGTCATTCGTTGGGTGTATCCATCCCATCTGCTTGCAAATCCAATGGGGAGGGAGAAGAATGCATCCTGCTCTATTCCTTGCACCCAGCACCTACCATTCTACCACAGGGCAAATGTAAGTATTTGTTTTACCATTTATTTTCCCTTTTAATTGTCATCTATCCCACTGGTCCCAGGGGTGGGAATGGCTCTGCTGTTACTGGCCCCAGGATTCAGATCTTTCTCCTGACCTCTGTTCCTCCTCAAGTTATCCCAATTTTCTTGTTTCATTTATGTCTTGCTAGCTCCTGATACACTTCAGAATTAGGTCAAAAGAAAAATGAAAACAAAAATCAAGAGAACTAAATATTCTTAAAATCCACTTGAATATTTTCATCTAAATTTCCAAACACCACAATGAATAAGTACTTACCAAAGAACTAAGTGTATATTTGAAGAACGAATTGATAAAGAGTATAGATAGTTGAGCTCCCTCTCTCCCTCTCTCTCTCTCTCTCTCTCTCTCTCTCTGAGTCAAGGTTCAGATCAGTTAAGTTTGTTTGTTTCATTATTAACTTCAGAATTGACTCTTTGGATTGCAGAATTATTCAGGTGCAATTATGGCTGAAGTAAAAGCAGATTTAATCCTTCCAAGGAGTGGATACGGTGACAGACAGGATCTTGTGCCTTCTCCTTTAGAGAAGGGGGCCAGACTGTCTCCATCTTCATCTTGATTGGAATATCTGCATGCCTGCAGGCAGATGCATGATGTGTTGTAAAGCCTGCTGTGTGGACCTTTAAGTTTGGGAGAGCAGCGCTGAGAAACTTAAAGGTAGACTGTTCTGTTCATCTGGGGGATGCTGATAAGAGCTTGAACACCAGAGAAGCCATGTTTAGTTTCCTGCACCTGTTGCTCTTCCAGAAGAAGCCTAGGTTCTCTGTGTGTGTGTGTGTGTGTGTGTGTGTGTGTGTGTGTCACTGGGGATTGAACCCAGGTCCTTCACACTGAGCTATATCCTCAACTCTTCTTTTTTGTGACACAGTATCTCATCAGATTGTCCAGGCTGGACTCAAATTTGGAATCCTCCTGCCTCAGCTTCCCAAAGTGCTAGGATTACAGGTATGCATTTGTTACCATACCTGGTTGTATCTAGGTTCTTATTCAGCCAGGGAAGTTCCAGTGGCACAGTACGTCTTCCCAGAGCTTGACTTTGGTAGTGGTGGTAGGAGCGGCGGTGATTTTGATGACTCCTGCATCTTTGATGTAAGTACAGGCTCCACCTCCTTTCCTTCATTACTTCTCTAACACTTCTTTCTTCATGTAGCTCTAACTTTTTCACCCGGAGCCTTTTCCATCTTTCTGAAAATTTCCTTAAATATTTCCTGCAAGGCAGGTCTCTTTATGACAGATTTCCCCAATTTTTGTCATCTGAGAAAAGCCTTTATTTCTCCTTCACTTTTGGAGGAGAAATTTTCTCCTTCATTGGACACAGCCTTCTAGGTGGGTGGTTCTGTCTTTTCACACCTACCATGTCACCGTACTCTCTTCTCCTCTGTGTGGCTTTTGAAGAGAAGAACAATGTCATTCAGTCTTGTCCTTGTCCCTTTGTAAGAGATTTTTTTTCTCCTTTGGCTTTGTTCCAGATCTTCTCTTTGTCTTTGGTGTTCTGCAGATTGAATGTGATGTGCATGGATGTTGATTGTTCAGTGTTTACTCTGCTTGGTGTTCTCAGAGATTTCTGCATCTGTTATTTGTTGTCTCTTATGGCTCGTGCCTAGATGTCCCCCAAAGCCTCATGCAGTCATAGGTGGGGCTTTCCAGAGGTGGTTGAATCTAGGGTGTGTGATGCTGGTGTTAAGGGTGTGTGATTACTAAATTAGTCCACTGGTTTGGCATAGTTCTGGGTGTGGATAATGAGAAGCCCCACCTTGGGTGTGGGTGGCACCACCCAAAGAACAGGTAGTCTGGATGGCTAAAAAGGGACAAAAAGAAAGCCAGCTGGCTGCTGCTGCTTTGCTACTTCACTGCTTTGCTGCCTTCTGCCCACTGTGGACTGTTTCTCCTCTGTGATGCCCCTCTGCCATGCCCCTGCCTTGGAGCCAGCCACCTATGAACTGAAACCTCTACAAACTGTGAGCTACAATAAACGTTTCCTCCTTTAACTTTGGGTGTCAGGTATTTTGTCTTGGCAAAGAGAAAAATAAGAGGGTGTCTATTATTAATTTTGGCAAATTCTCAGCCATTATTGCTTCAAATATTTTTTCCATCCCTTTTTCTTTCTGGCATTCCCATTACATGTGTATTATGAATTTTGTGATTGCTCCACAGTTCTTGGATGTTCTGTTCTGTTGTCTTTTTCATTCCCCTCTCTCTTTCTCTCCCTCTCCCTCTCCCTCTCCCTCTCCCTCTCCCTCTCTCTCTCTCTCTCTCTCTCTCTCTCTCTCTTTGTGTGTGTGTGTGTGTGTGTGTGTGTGTTTTAGCTTGGAAATGTTTACTAATGTATTTTGAAGCTGGCGGACCCTTTCCCCAGCTGCATCCAGTTTACTTATGAGCCTATTAAAAGAATTCTTCATTTCTGTAATAGTGTTTTTTCATTTAATTTAATTTCCTTTGGAGTTTTTCTTAATGTTTCCACCCTTCTGCTTACCTTATCCACATAGTTGCATTGTCTGTTTTTTCTATTTGGGTCCTTAGCCTATTAATCAGAATCATTTTAAAATTCCTGGTCTGCTCATTTTCAACTCCCTGTCATCTCTGACTCTGGTTCTAATGCTTGCCTTGTCTCTTCACACTAATTTTATGGCTTTTTACTGTGTCTTCTAATTTTTGTTGAAAGCTAGGCATGATGTGTTGAGTGCAAGGAGCTAATGCAGCTAGACCCACTGCATGCGGTTGTGTTTATCCAGCCAGGAACCAGGCTGTGTCTACCATTTGCTGACCCTGTGGTATTAGGGATGAACATTTCTTCTGGCTTCCTTTTTTTTTAATCTCCCCTGTTATCTTCAGTTTTCTTAGACACTCCTTAAATAGAGTCTGGAGCCTGATTTTCAATGTGTCGAGCTTTTTTCTTGTGAAGTCAGGGAGTGATGACTTTCAAGTTCCTCACAGGTCAAGCTGGAAACTGGAAGTTCAAATACCACTTTTTAAATTTATTGTAGAGCATCTGAAAAATAACAAAAAATATAATGTGGAAAACAAAACCACCAATAATTTCACTACCCAGAAATAAATCACTGTTAAATTGTGGGTATATATGCTTTTTATGCCTGTAAACATATAACGTATAAATATGGATAATATATATGTATAATTTTAATAGAATTATGCTATGCCATACATATTTTATATACTCTTACTTACCCACAAAACAATGTGTTATATATTTCTCCATGCCAGCAAAATTTCTTACACATAACTGCTTATTAATTGTAAATATTGTGAACTATTTATATAGTTATTTACTTTGCTTATGTAATTGTAGATAGCATAGCAGAGAGTTTAAGGTCATAACTCTGGAGGTAACTGCCTGACTCAAACCCTAGTCCTTCCATTAACTAGCTATATGAACTTAGGAAAGTCTTTTTAACCTTTATGTACCTCTTTCTTCTCACTTGTTAATTAAGAACAATAACAGCACTAATTGTTTCATTATTCTGAGGATTAAGGAAGATAATAAAAATTAAGAACGCACACAGAACAAATACTTGTCCAAGCATTTATTACATTAAATTGGCAAAATTATTTTAAAAATGTTATTTTGCATCCTGTTTGAGTATTAAAATATAAAATATTTTAAAATTGCTACCATGGACTAATTCTGTAGTAATTTTCCTGGAGGGTTCAACAATGTTAGTGTAGACAGCTTGCTTGCCGGCGATGGCTACTTCTCCTTCTCATTTTGTGGTACAAAGATAATAGCAATACCATATTCCCTAGCTTCTACTTACGGAAAAACTCAGTCCGGGAAATTTGCTAAGCAAAAGATATCAGGGGCCGAGAGTTACTGCCTTCTGCTGGGACCTATGAGCATTGTGGGGCGGAAAGCCTGGTACTTTTGTATACTATATTTGGAATACTAAAGCAGAGATCAAAGTCAAATTCTATTCTGTTATTATTTCATCACTTTCCATCTTAAGGTTAAAAGCAATGTCATATACAACCAAACATGCAAAAAGAAAAAAAAACTAAAAAAAATCCAAAAGCCCAAACAAAAAGACACATACAAAACAAATAAAATCCTACACAAATAAAAACTTCAAATTCTTAAAGCAGCTTTTTCTCAAAAGCTCATGGTTTCTTTGGGTCTAATTAATCTCCTCGTGTTATTAATTTCTCATGGCCATGTAAAGTCTGTAGATAGGAAAATTCTTTCTGTGTGGCTTTTGTTTATTGGGCCTTCGTGTTGCATGAGGTCAGGGTGGAGTTCACTCATGTTTTGAAAGCGCTGTATTTTGGTTACCAGTATCTGTAAGCATAAAGGAGGTTGCTGTCTACTGGGTCTTACTGGTTCTCATCAAAAACTTCTGAGTCCTTTTTTCGTGGCACTTTTCCTGTTGCCTCTCTCATCTAATTAGTCTCCTCATCTACAAGTTCCCACAGGTTTTCCTTCCTCAGGAATGTTCCCTAGTCCATCCCTTTTCTACCTTCCTAGCCCAGAACTGGACTGGTTGCGGCCTGGCCCACTGTTGTAGTCTCCAGGCTGTTCTTCCAGCCAACAAGCTTTCTCCGTTCGAAACTCTCCCCATGACATTTTGGCCTCTACCAAAATACTAATCTGATCATGGAATTCAGCAGGTTAAAGAGGAATTCCAGATGCTTTTAAGTATCTTTCAAGGTCCATTCACATTCCTGCTCACATTCTCAAGTCACGTTTTGAGGGATCTTCTTCCAACTCACCTACCTCCCCATTCCCCGCTCCCGAGACCACTCTGCTCCATACTCCAGTCCCACCAACTTCCTCTGTTTCACCTTTCTGGTTCTGACGGTTCTGACGATGTCGCGTTCTCTGGGAAGCTACTTTTCCTTTTCCTTCCTGGGCAGAGTTAATCGCTCAGCCCTCTGTGCTTACCCAGTAGGTGGCACGTAGATACTCACTAACCGCCAGGCCATGGAAGCAGCTGTGCTTCTTTCTGACTCTCCTGCTGGGCCTGAGCCCTGTGGCTGGGTACACATTTTCCCACCTCGGGGACTCCTCTTCACTCTGCACACCCAGGTAAACAGTGTGGACTCAGTAAGTGCTTTTCAACACTTGGCATTCCTTCAAGCCCAAATTGAAATGCTGCATATTCTTGAAGGTAATCACTAATCTAATTTTGGAATTTAATGTTTGTTGTTATTGCTGTTGTTTATGATTATAATGTTGTATTTCTGGCAGTTGGTGATTGAAAATTGTGTTTCACTGGGACAGAGTCATCTAGCTGCTGAGGTCCCTTGTACTTGCCTGCAAATGGCACTTTTCACTGAGGGCCCTAGAAAGACAAATTCAAGAAAGTAAATACTGAGCTGGAAAGGTCCCCAGAGGCAGGTTGGCTCAATCTTTTTATTTTACAGATGAAGAAACTGAGACCTAGAGAGGTTAATGGTCTTGGCCAAAGAGCATGGAGGAAGGAAATAGAGTAGAGAGCTCATTTCAATGAACACTTTTCATTAAATCAGAGCTTTAAAAAACAGAAACTGTGATTAAGACTTCTGCTCATTTAAATTAGCCTTTTCCCCCAGGTAGGTGAAGTAAGGAATCTTTTGTTGTTGTTTTTGTTGTTGTCATTGTTAACGTCTGCTACTTTTGTTAAAACACACTGATTGATGCACGTTAAGGTGAAAAATACATCTTATTTTCTTTTTTACCACCTATTAGCAGAGGATTCTCGTAAGACATAAAGGGAAGAAGGAAACTCCCTAAATTTGAACTATTGACCTGACCATGCTGAGAATCCATATATAACTGATAAGGACAACTCTAGGAGCCACCTGAGAAAGAAAGTCTGGAAAACCATGAAGATCATTGGAAGTGTCTTGGCTGTCATTTCACAGACTTGTGACCAGAATGCAATTGTTAATAAGCTGATCGATTGCATTGTACTATGGAAGAAGCCTTTAAAAGTGGAAATCAAAGGGTATTTGTGTTTCTCTAGCGTTATCCAAGGGAGGGGACACTGAGTCTGAGATTCATGCACAGAATGATCACTAGAGAAGTAGACTGTGATATGGCAAGAGCAGTTCATTCCCTGGACTTTTCCATGGCCTGGATAACATACTGGAGAGCTCTCTAGCCACCTCTCTTGGTTTCGAGTCTCCATTTCCCAAGAACCTTTTGATCCAAATTGGCTTTTCTGATATTGTGAGGGGGTGAGCTAGGTAATTAGCTCTGTTTTTAGCCACAAGAAAGAAATCACGCCTATTACACACTACTAACGACATTACAGCTTGCACGTCAGTTTCTTATGAGCTTGGTTAATGTCAACTGAATCTTCTGAATCTGGTATACTGGAAGAAAAGCAAATACCCAGGTGTGCAAAACTGAAGCCCAGACTTCTAAATGTCTTTATTACTGCAGGATACTGCCATCACTTGGGTAGCCGGTGGTCATTGTTGTGTCTTCTTTCTCTAATTTCAACCCCTAGATTAGTACTGTAATTTAAAAGGAATTATTAGGAATAATAATAAAAGAGATTTGTTGTCAATCTTAATTTGGATGTTAATTTGAAATTTATATAGTCAGCTGCTGTCTCCCTCCCTCCCTTCCTGGGGTCAAACTTTGAAGTTGCTTCCCAGTGTATGGTGAATGGGTTACCAGACCACCAAGGAAATGGATGCTCTTAGCCATTATGAAGGGAGCGCAGGATGGAGCTCCTTGAACTTGCCACTGAGGGCCGCATCCATAGTCCCCACCGTCCTGCCATGAATATCATTTGAAATTTGTTGTGATAGTGAAAATGTTGAGAAGCTCTGGTCACCAACTTTAACTCATAAGAGAAGGGGAAGCACAAACATCCCACAGGTCGAAGCCTGGCCACAGCAGTCCCCAAAGGAGCTGGACAAATGACATCAATTTTCTCTGGAATTCCAGCTGGCCTAAGGCCTGAAACTCCAGTTTGGGCCTTTCTGCCACTCCCTATTACAATGGTATCTGTGTTTAGCTTAGTTTTCCAGCATCACTAATTAAACCCCTACTTTCAGCAAGGGAAAAGCTATAGGAGCCAAATTGTATTTTTTCCCACCAGGAAACACAGATCTCTGAGTTTCTCAGTTTTGCAAAAGAACCTGTGGTGTGTCACATGCCAAGAAGGACCGGGCAGGTTCCTAGCTCAGCACACGTACCAATGGCCACTAGACAAAATGATTCCAGTGCACGATTCCCTGGTGTTATTTTCTGGTTTCTGTGAAATACTGGTTTTCAAAAAAAACAGTGAATGAATAAATGAATGAATGAGTCAATAAATAACTGAATGGAAACCTCTCGGGTATGGAAATGTTATGCAAATTCCATGGTGTTTTTATTAGAACGAATAAATACCTGTGGATGAAGCATCCCATGGTGTTCAACCGCTAAACTGGACTGGAAAAAAAGACCATCTTTTAGAGAAAAATTAGTCTATGACTAACCACAGACAACTCTCCCTTTGCAGGGTTCATTTTAAAATGTTTTTAGCTCTTCCATAAACAAAGCTTTATGAGGAGAATTTACAGAAGCCTTTAGTGAAATTACAAGTACAAATTAGAATCATATAACCTAACATTGGTAAGCCATAAAACATGAAAAGAATACCTTCATTCTGTAGAGAATTCTCTTTTCCCATTTTCTAATTTAGACTTTATATCACCATTATCTATCTAGCTATGCAAAATACTATAAGTATTTTTATTTTATATGCCAAATGTGTAGTTTACTAAATTTTCGTACGTAGGCTAGAATTATAGCAAAGATTTTCTTTTTGAGTATCAGGGTTAAGTGCCTCCTACTACTTTTAATGTTTTAGCTGAGGAGAAACATTCTGTTCACACATAGGTAACCATATCTCCAAATAATCAAAAGGGCTCACTCAATATAATCATATATACAATTATAAACACACCTATATAAATATATATGCATATATACATATAATTTAGGTAAATACATATATTTTACATACTGAAAATTAGATATCCTTGAAAGATGACTCCAAAATCTTGATATTTGTGCTACCTTTTTGGCATATAGATGCAGAATTATAGTGTATTCAAGGAAAAAAAGAAGCATGCAAGTTGTAAAGAGGGTGGTGCTGCTGGAACAGCAAAAAGCCCCTGAAGCTAGAAACCAATCATGTCACTTTCAAGTCCAAGATCTCCGTTTCTTTAGACACAGGACTGTGGATAATTCATTAAAACTCTCCAAACACCGTTTTCATCATGAGCAAGACAGTATTGAGAAATCACTCCCTCCCATCTCACAAAGTTCTCGTGACCTGCAAATACACGAATGTTACAAAGGTGCTTTGTGTACCGTGGCAGGAAGGTTTTTTTTCACATTTCAAAGGAACCAACAACGCTCCAGTTTATTGAATCCATACCAGGTGTCAAGCATTGTACTAGCTGCTTTTGCAACATCCATTAGGACAGTAGATTCTGTGTAGCTGCAGGTTTCACATTAACAAATTCAACTAACCATGGGTAAGTTACCCTTCAAAAAATATTACCTCTGTAATGAACATGCATAGACTGTTTTCTTGTCATTCCTGATTCAATGCAGTACTGTATGACACCTTTTTATATGGCATTTATATTACATTGGGTTTTATAATGTAGGGATGATTTGAAGTACACAAGGGGATGTGCCTAGATGCAAATATGATGCCATTTTACATAAGGGATTTGGACATCCATGGATTTGGGGACCCACAGGAGTCCTGAACCAGTCCTGCTCTGACACGGAGGGACAACTGTATTCTTAGACACACAGAAAAACAGCATTTCTGCTCATTGCCTTCCTAGTGTCTGGTAGTGTTACCAGTCGGAGCTTGGTCAGGCCAGATTCTGGGTTCCATCTCTCTGAGTTTCTGGGTTTGTTTGCCTGCCCACAATGAAGAGTATGAGAAAACCCCATAAAAATGGGATAAATTGGTTTATTTACAATTTGGCTAAATTGAGAGGGGAACTTGTCTGTCCCTCTCGGAATGCAGAGAAGCATTGCAATTTATAGACTAGGAAGAACAAAAATCAGGATAAGGTTACAGTAATCCCGTCCCAGGCCTCAAATCTCAGCTCTGGGGCTGCCGAGGTTGCCGTGGAGACACATCAGGCACCTTTGCACTTGACTTTGTTTCCTCTCTCTCTGTGGCATTGTGCATGCAGCAGCTTGTCATGGGCACAGGGCGAAAAAGCCAAGCTAATCTTTAACTCGTTTCTTCTCCCCTTCTCAGCTGTGCCAGACAAGGAAAACAGACTATGACCTTTTTGTTAAAACAAAGTCAAGCCTGAAAGGATGACCCAGTCCTCCAAAGCAGTAACCTGTAGGGTTGGGAGTCCTTTGGTTGCCCTCGTATTCTGCACTATGTCACCGGGCCCTTCTTTGAGAGTTTGCCTCCTTCTGGTAGTCTAGTCATTCTTACAGAAGAGCCAACTCCTAATCACTTCGCGCAGTGCTTGGTTTTAGCCTGTGTTCGGGAATATCTACGCTCTAGCAGCCAACTTGGAATCTGGGATGGAACTTGTTCTTGGTGTTCTCCTGTCCGTATCAATTGGATCAAAGGGAGATCCATCTGGAACCCAGTTAAAGTCCTTCCAGATGGTAAGCTTGCTTCCAGATGGCACATTTAATAGAAGAAAAAAAATCACTGAACGCAAGCATCCTAGCACTCGGGAAGGCCCTGTGACCTTATTTCTTCTAAGATTCCTCAGGATGCAGGATGATTTTGTGTGCTTTAGCTTTTCACAGGAAAAATTTCCTCTTCCCAAATCTCAGACTTAAATGAGGGCCTTTGGAGTGTTATGGTGCTATTAATAGCCAAACCTGATCATCCATAACCCCAGGCCTGCCTGCGGTGGCTTACTGCTTCTCTTACTAGTTTAGATGAATGTGAAAGCCCTTCTCAAGCTCTGCCAGGTATCTAAGAGCTTCTGCTCTCCAAGTGCCACCTGCTGGATGTGAGCTCATGTTTGATCCTAAGAAGTGGGTGACTTCCAGCAAACCTGAGCTGCCCCAAGTGTATCATCAGCTTCAAAAATGATTTGCATTCCCAAGATGAGTGGAAATGACACAGAGTCCTGTCTCCTAAGACGCAACATGCCGGGCTCTCTTTTGAACAAAGGGGTGACACTGGATGTTTGGCATCTGGGCTTCTGAAAAAGTAATTTCACACAGAACACAAACTTTCTACTTCCTTTGCTGTACCCATGTCAATGTCCTTTGCCCCAGACTTTTAAGCACATGCTCTTGTTAAGTTCCTTGGGAACTTCTCATCATTCAGTAAAGGCACATATATTCATTCACTGCTTTTACAGAAGATCTATTGGCCAGGTCCTGAGCATGGTGCTAGGGATGCAGAATGATGATGGTGAGCAAACTGTTGGTGGAGCCTGGACCTTGCAGCTCTGTGTTCTTGTCTAGCACACACCCTTGGGACAGGGAGTATTGCATAGTTGAGTTTGTACCTCTGCCCTGAGCTGGCCCTTGTTCCCTACAAAATCCTGTCCAGTCAACCCAGGGGTCACAACGCAGTAACCCTGATCGACCCTACAAGCTACGTGCCCTTGCTCACTGGCTATTAACCTAGGAACAAAAGGTCTGGACCTTGACTAACGTTCCCATGGGCCTGGGTCCATAGACAGGCTAGTAGGTCACTTGGCTTTATTTGCTTTTCCTCCCATCCAGTTGGATTGCCGGTGTTCATTTGTAACCCAGCTGCCCACTGCACTGTGGTCAGGGAGAAGGTGTAGTATGTGAGAGGTTGCTTGCTATATGTTCCAACTCTAGCTCCCTGAAAGGGCACAAGCTTGGGGCCTCAGCATCCTTGTAGGCTTTGTAGTTTGGGGGCCCCATCCCTTAGGAATACAGATTGCATACATTGAAATAGAAATTGTGATTTAGAAGGGACTGAGGTTTACATTTGCACTACATATGAAGGTAAGTTTTGCTAAGCAAATTAAAGGAATCCCTAGATTCTTTGTGTATCTAGCTAAGAACAAAACACCACCCCCTCAAGATTGAGGACCAGAGACTGCAGATAAAAGTGTACGTTAATTAAGAGAATATACAGTTTTCAAGTACCGTGGGGCTTGCTATCAACACCTACTCAGGTGCATGCAATGACAAATCATTATTATCTGTTTCTAAGCAAACATCTCATAGAAGCATTGGGTCATTTTAGGTCCACTTACTCTTCATAGCTAAAAGGGCTGGATTTGGTGGGCTGATCACAATAAAGTCTAACTTTCCTGCCCCATTATTCTGAAATTGATGAGACTGTATGGTAGTCATGGAGATCAGAGAGTTAGAAGGTGCTTTGAGGTCATTTAGCCTCTGGGCAGAACTGTTCCTAAAACTATTTTAGACTTACAGTGGCTGGTTCTGTTATCCCACAATCTGTATAATCATTCCTATTAAGTGATGCCACCCTACATAAATCATGTTTTATTTTTGCCAAGTGCTTTAACCCTCATTTAAATTTTACCCTCCAAGCCCTAGCATGATTATTTTCTCTTCTCAAATGAGGAAAGTGAGGCAAAGTGAGAACCTCAGATTGGATCATGCCTGTGGGAAACAATAAGTTCTGTCTTTTCTATCAGACAGGAGTGACTCCATCTCACACTCTAGCCCATCCTAGACAGCCCTTCCTGAACACACTGAATTACAGAAAATGCCTGCTCAGTTCCAATCCTGGGAACACAGCTTCAAACCAAAGATAGCTTCCCCGGGGCCGAGGGTTTTCTGTTCCCCAAATCCCCTCCACTCTGCTCTCCCTTCCCCTCAGCAACCCCTCAGATTTCCCTTGCACCATCTGAGTTACCCAACTGGGATAGATTATGAATCGCCAAACCAGCCAATGGGAAAGAGGCCAGCTGCTCCTTCTGCGTTAAGGATAAAAGGAGGAAATTTCCTTTGTCCCGCATGCCTGCTACCTCATTTCTGGGGTATGATTATGCCACTTTTGCAAAAGCAAAAGCCTTGTCAAGATTTCTTGATGTCTGAATTTTTTATCATCTGCACTGACAAATCGAGTCTGGGGGCTTGTTTCCAACATACCTGGGCAGCTACTCCTCAGAAGTGGGACTCGACCTCCCCAGTGAAGCTCCTGTGAAAAGTGGCCACATCTCCAGTCATAACTCCTTCTCACACACACTTCAGAGAGTGCCTTTTCCCTCTTGTGTGAAGATGTGGGGACATACTGTCTAGCTTCCAGAAGATTCCCCTGTTCCTCAGTATTCAGAACACTGCTGCCTCCTGCAGGCATGGAAACCACCAGGTAGGAGCTGGGAAAGAGGAGGAAGGAAATGAGACAAAGGTGGGAGGAAGCAGGAAGCATTGCATTTCTTGCTCCATCATTCTACAACATGGTGGCTGTATTGTTTCTTTGACAGCCCATTTAAGTGACCATTCAGAAAAGCACCAAGATTGCTCTTAGTGATTAATGGATGATATGTACTATCAGAAATAATAATAACAATAATAATAATAATAAAGCTAACTCCTCTCTCTCTCTCTTTTTACAGTACTGGGGATTGAACTCAGGATCTTTGCACTGAGCTACATCCTCAGTCCATTTTTTTTTTTTTTTAATTTCAAGACAGGGTCTCACTAAGTCATTAAATTGCCCGGTCTGAGCTTTAACTTGCAGCCCAAGTGGCAATAAAGTCAACTTTTGTCGAGTGCCTGCTAGATAGGGGCATATGCTGAGCTCTGTTCTGGTTTGTCTTCGCAGCATCCATGGAGGAATGTGATTCCAATTTGTAGAGATGGAGCAAAAGCCAAAAGAGAGAAGGTGCTTGCTTTGGCTCACGGGTCCAGGTGCACATCTGACTCCACCAGGGTGCGGAATGGCCTCTCCTAAAAACCTGGGAGCAATGCAGCAGAAGATTCAGTTCCCTCAGCTCCTCAGATAGCCATCCGAGATGGCCTACTGCTTTGAGCAGGTCTGAGCCCGTATGGACAATGAGATAAACATGTACAAATGTTGGCTCTGTGGATGGCGCCTCTGTCACTGTTTGTAGTTTTTAGCCCTTGTTTTGTTTTGGACATAATAAGTATTTACTTTCCCAGAGAGCCTGAAGTCTTGGATGGACATGGTGTATCCTTCCCAGGAACTCTTTGGTCATATCTGTTGGCAGAACTTGGAGTTGCACATTTCACAGTCTGAATGGGGTGCCAAAGTCCAAGGTTTAAGGAATGAAAACAGTCTCTGCTGAGTTTTCATTCACTTACAAACAATTACGTGAGCACTGACCGTGTGCCGCACAGAGAGCTGAGTAAACAGGGGAACATGTTGGGGACCCTCTCTCACCGAGCTGACAGTCTAAGATAGGGATTGGTAAACTATAGCCTTGGGCTGAATCCAGGCACTGCCTGGTTTATTTTTTTTAATAAAGTTTTATTGAGAAACAGCTATGCTTACCATTTACATATTGCCTATGAAACAGAGTTGAATAGTGGCTTGCAACAGAGATTACATGGCCTGCAAAGGCTAAAATATTTACTATCTGGCTGTTTACAGAAAAAGTTTGCCAAACCCTGTCTTAGGATCAAATTTATTTATTTATTTATTTCAGCAAGAACATATATTCAATCCTAAACCACTCAACCATGATGTTTCTTTAATTATAATGACAAAGTAAACATCAACATTTGCCAAACATTTGTTACCTGCCAGGCGGTGGTCCAAACACTGCACACGTATTAATTCAGTTAGTTTTCACAATAATCTTATACAGTAAGCATTATTGTTATCCCCATCTAATTTAATTAGTTGATTTTGGGTGCTGGGGATTGAACCCAGGGCCTTGCACAAGCTAAGCACGTGCTGTACCATTGAGCTACACTCCCAGCCTTTGTTCTCCCCATTTTGTGGCTGAGGACTGTTAAGTAACCTGGCCAAAGTGCACCGCTAGTATCCAGTAGCAGCCCAGGCAGCCTAGAACATGCTCTTTACTACTTGAAATTGGAAGCAGCAGCAGGGTGTGCCCAAGCAGACGAGAAAAGAAGAGGAAAGTCCACCCAGGAAGTGGCCTGGTGGTGCTGGCCCAGTGACTACTGGGTCTATTTTTAGCCCTAAGAGGATGCGTTTCTCGCATGCATTCTGTACTCAGACTGCCTGATTAGAGGGGGATGGAGCTGCTGCGCCCTGCTCTGAGCCTCCCTATAATTAAAGTGCTTCTCTGATGTGGATCTGTCTAATGTCTCTGATAATGCTGATCTGTGGAAGATGCTTTGAAATTCAGTGGGGGCCAGAGCGGGGGGGGAGGGCACTGATTCAGGAAAAAAATAGAGAGGAAGGACCTCTTTAGAGTTGATTGCTGTATCACTTTCAGGGGGATTCCCCAACCCGAATGGATACATTCTTCCTTTCCTTCTTTTTCTTCTGACATCGCCCTGAGTTCCTCCTTTCCATTCTCAGAGTATTCTCACCCAACGAGTTCAAGAACTTGTTCCTCCAACCAGTTCTTTCTAAGAACACTGAAATGTCTCTTGGGGTTCTCCATACATACTACCAGGACCACAAAAAACATACCAAGATAACTCCCATGTCTCACTAGGTAGACGTTGTGGTTTAGATCTAGAATGCTCCCCCAAAGTCTCATATTTGGAAGGTCACTTGATCGTGGGGTACTACAGTTATTAGTGGATTCATCTCCTGATGATTTCATAGCTGAATATGCTGTTGGGATGTAGGGCCTGGTCAGAGGAGGCAAGTCATTGAGGGATGACCTGGAAGAATGTGTTCTTGTCCTCAGCATTTCTCTTTCTCCCTCTCTCCCTCTCTTTCCCTCTATCTCTCTTTCTCCTTCTCTCTCTGTCTCTCTCTCTGTTTCTCTCTCTCTCTCTCACTATCTGAGTGTGTGAGTGTGTATGTGTGTACATGCACGTTCATCTTGCTTTCTCTCATTCTCTTGCTGTCTCTCTGCTTCCTGGCTGCCAAGGGGTGTGGAGTTTTGCTCTGTCATGCCATTGCCATGCTGTTTCTGCCTTGGAGCCAACCAACCATGGACTGAATCCTCTGAAACATGAGCCAAAATAAATCTCTCCTCCTTTAAGTTTCAAGTATTGATATTTTGTCTCAGCAATGAGAAAGCTTACTACTATAGTATCGTAGCTGACAGGGTTCAGTAAGTATATAGAGAAGGATACATGCCTTAGATCTCTTCTCAGTGACCATGAAGACACACCGCCAGGTTATCCGAATTAATTAACAAACATGACATTAGTTGACAACAATCTGGGAGAGTCTGCTCCTGCTGTGGCTGCCCATGTAGAAGCATCAGTCCTACCCACAGAAACTTGCAGAAATGTAGCTGGGCCCAAGATGGCGCAGAGGACCCCTTCTATGTCTTCTGTGTACTGGGGCTGCCAGCAATGAGATGTGCTGCCGTGGATATGGGAAATCCAAATCCCAGAGGTTCCCGCCCCTGTCGGGGGAGCTTGCATTACCAGAATTCCCCCAGCTCCTTCCATAAATGTGCCGTCTGCACCCACAATCCTCACTCTCAAAGGCCCACATGATGTGACCCTCTCCAAATGAGTTTTCTAATAGTCATTCTTTGTTTCGGACACCAGTCTGAGTTCCAGCTGCAACCCTGATAGAACCATTATTATAGCAAACAAATGTGCACAGTCTCTAAATGAGGCCTGGGATCATACAAAAGCAAAAGGTGCCTGCTTTTAGGTCTGACAGGCTTTTTGTGCTACATGATTTTGCACTGTGACTCCTGCTGCTCTGGAAACTCTTTGGGAGGCCTGGAGTTTATATGCAAGCGTTTCCAGCATGGTGTTCGTGGAACATTTAAACAGCCTGACTCTATAGAATTAGCTAGACAGCCAGCATTGGAGAAGTTAGGAGATAACTGTGGCTCCCATAAAACAAAGTTCTGCTCTAAGGAGGGACTATGCCAGGTATATATTTTTTTCTTTTTCTTTGTATCTTAGCCATCTCATGCCAAGACATATTCCAAGCCACTGTTTTGTTCATCTTTCTCTCTTTTGTGAAATAACTTCATTCTCCCAGACCTCACCAGGAACTTTCACATTAATGATACAAACCAAATTTCCCCCAACCTTTTGTCTAGGACATACTTTAGGGCTCATGCATTACCCTCTTTGCAAAGAAGTGTGCATAATAACCTTGTCATCTGCTCTTCCTTATTTCCTTTTCTTGAGCTCAAAACAATCAAATTAACAGGTAGAAGAGAGGCTTGCTGGTTTAAATTTGTGCCAAGATGACTCAAAATTAACATATTTAAGAATGGGTTATCCAGTCCAATCTCAAATGGCTCTAGCTAATGTTTAGCCCTGTTTCTGATCCCTGTCAGTCTTGGAGGAGATGGAGCGCCAGGACAGGATGGCGAACCTTTTAGAGACTGAGTGCCCAGACTGCAAGCCCAAACCCACTTATTTATCACAAGTGCCAACACTACAATTAAACCTGAATACCGAGGTTTTAGTTTAGAAAAAAACAACTGTTATCTGATGCTTGGCTGCTGGGGGGACTTGGCTTGCATGTCAACAGAGAGGGCTCTGTGTGCCCACCGCAACACGGGTGCTGTAGGTTTGCCGTCCCTGTACCGGGGAGTAGGAAGGTAAGAGAAAAGAAGAAGGGAGAAAAAAGAATTACAAGATGAATGAAATTCATGCCCTTTGTGCAGTGCACTTAATTGATTAGGCATTTTATATCAGTCCCAGAACCAAGAAGCGTTGTCCGGAAGAAATGTTTGGGCCACCCGCTATTGTATCTCCTGACATCATAGCTATCACACAGTGATATCATACATGTACAGTTGCTCAGTTTGAGATCTGTACAACTCTAAGCAACACCATTTTTATCATAATCGTTTGGACCTGACGAGTCAGTTCTTGGGCATTAAGCCCTGGCTCCATGCCTCCCTATACTCAGTCGTTCCGTTGGGCCCGCTTGTGGCAACTCTAGAGCCTGCAGTTGGATTCCTAAGGGTCCAGCCACCCGGCTCATCTCTGTGCTAGATTTGCCCCATTCTCAATACAGAGACTTGGACACCTGCTCTGCTCCTGGCAATGCCTGTGATTTCCCAGTGTGGCTCTGGATGCCAGCCAAGACTCTGCTTCCTGAGTCATTCAGGACCTTATTAGGTTTTTACTCCCAGTTCTGCCCCCACCTGCAGAGCCCAGGTGTCCCTGTCTACCTAGTCCCAGAGGGTCCCTGTCTGGAAACAGGGAGGGAGCTCCTAGAAGTCTCCCTCATTTACATGGAGGAGGAAAGAGCCACGAAGAAGGGCTACTACAGCCATCTCTCCAAAGACCCAAACCTGTCCTGAGCTGGCGTCTTCATTTGGAAGGAAAAAGTTTTGAAATGGTTCTTTCATGAGCATCCATTTACAACTGCCCCTGAGACGCTCACAGAAGAGCTGTTTCCGTCACCAAGGAAGACACCAAGCCTGCTTGGCCGGTATGTTTATGTCTGCTAAAAATATCCCACGGCCACCTCTGGAAGCCACACTGCCTTGCAGAGTATTCGTTGGCCAGCTTTTCATCATCATGGCCTCTTCTCATCCTCTCCTTCTTCTCTTTTCCCTTTTGGTCCTTCTCTTTTCTTTCTTGAGTAATCAAGGGATCGCTTTCGCAGAGCTGCAGTGTGCCTGGAGGAGCCATGCATTTCAGTCCTTTGTGTGAGGTCAAGAAGATGGTCTGTTCCCTTTTTACAGACAAGGAAACAAGTCCAGGCAGAGGAGAACACACACTTGGCTTAAGTCACATGAACTGGTAGAAGCCATGAGCCAGGGTCCTTACCTTGGCTGTGAATTAAAATTACCTGGGGACCAACCTGCCCGGGCCCGCGTCCCCGAGGCCAGTGTTGCCCAGCCTCGCTCACACCAGCATCACCTGGAGGGCCTGATGAGAACAGACGGCCGGGCCTCCCGGAGGTTTTGGTAGCACAGGCCTCAGCAGGCCAGAGAATGTGCACGCGCAGCAGGTGATGCTGATCGCATGTGTACAGGCCATCCCTGCAAAGCACCAGTGGTGGGAGGCCCCTGCATGGAGGGTGGGTTGGCCGAGGGGAGTTCCCCAGGAACTCCAGCCACTGTGAAGAACCTCATGTTCTCTCCAAAAGTGAGAAAGCAGAATGCTGGGCTGGCAGTTCTCTGTCTTCTTTGGCTGCTTCCTCCTGATTATGGTCTTAGCACCATCGTTCATCTCATGACCTTCACCTTGGGCCCTGCCATGCTCCTCATCTCCAGATCACTGAGTATCCAGTGCCGTCCCTCTGACCCCCAACCCCTTTCCCTGCACTGTGTGCTGTCCTGCTTAAGCCCTGCCAGTGCCTACCTTCCTTTAGGTCCCCATGGCTTGGCTCCCAAGGTGCAGAGGGGGACATCTATCTCTCTGCCCTCCCCCCTTGTTCCTCTTGCCTTGAACTGTCTGATGGGGCTGCCTGCTTCTTCGCCTTCTGTATTCCTCCCCATGCGGACCAGCCTAAGAAACTTACTCGTGCTTCCAATAACCATATTCCTAAAGGCTCACTAGTTAGATGTTTTATTTTGGCCTGAGAGGAATCTTTCTCTATTCCATTTGCTGAGCAGAGCTGACTAGTATACTTCATTCATTTCCCCAAACATTTCTGGAGTACCTAATATGTAAGTAGCACCATGCTAGGTTTAAAGATGAGGAGATAAATACAGCCTGTTCCCTTCCTGAAAGGAGTCATAGGGGAGAGAGGCTTATAATATAAACCCCAGCTCAGCGTAACAGATGCAAAAATGGAATCCTGTGCCAGGTATAGTGAAAGGGTATCAGGACGGGAGACTGTGATTAAACTCTGAGCCCTGGACTGGGCTTGTCAAGCTTTCTATTTCCCTGGCACTTGGGCTTGCAGATTTTGATTCATTACTGTTTGGCAATACAACATTGATTGATGTAAACAGGGATGATAACAAATGCAAGCGGGCAGAGAGAGACTCACTCACAGAGTGAGCTAAGCAGAGCCACAGGGATCCATGTGTTAGAGGGGTTTCAAATGGGATGTCAGAGTCAAGTAAGAGTGGGGAGGGGATTGGGATGCTGAGTATGAAATGAATATAGGGACCCTCAGGGTTAAGTGGTACACCCAGGGAGCTGGGCCTGCAAGGGGACTAGGAAAGAGCTACCAACAGGGAACTCAGAAGTGGTGGGCAAAGTCACCATAGCTTGGCAGAATGTCCACCCCTACTAAGTGGTTTCATCTTAATCACTGCCTGGCTGCTGCCTATTTTCTGAGGTCACTTGGACTGAGAAATGAAGAGACCACCCAGGGACCCTGAGGTGGCCTTAACCTGAGAATACAACTTTCAGAGTGAGGGTACCTCAGGTGAGGGCGCTAGCATTTAACAGTGTCCTGGTTATAAGAAAGGATGTCAGACACAAAGAAAGTTCAGCTCTTTATGGGATCACACTGGGAAGAAATGCCCAGTTCCCAGGAGTGGTGGAGGCGCTGGCCACAGACACTTCTGAGAGCAGGACATCAAGACCAGCATGGGTCAATGCCCACAGAGTGGTTTAAAAATACATAGAAATTTCAAGATGTGTGCAGCCTAATGCAGAGGGGCAAGAACACTAAGTGAAATGATCCTCTCATTGCTTCCAACAATTTCCTGAACCAACCAATCAAGCAACCAACCAAAAGAAGTTCCTTATTCTGTATACCATTGTCTTAGCATACTTCTCTTAAGGGTGGCAAGAGTATCAATGGATTAAACTTATGTGGTAATATTATATATAGGCTTTCGGGAGCTAATACCTTAACCCAAAAGAATGTTTCAAACAATTCTATGGAAGATAGAGTAGGAATTTTGGGCTTATAGGTTTTCTAATTCTCCCGATACCCTACCTAATAGCTCTCCACACTGGACATGAGATTTGTTGATCACTTTTCTGATACTATAACAACTACCTGACATAATCAACTTATAAAGAGAAAAGGTTATTTTAGTTCACAGTCCACAACTGGTTGAGCTTGTGATTTTGAGCCTGTGGCAAGGCAGAGAGAGCACAAGATGGAGCAAAGCCACTTACTTTATGTCTGGGAAGCAAAGGAGAGGACCTGGGAGGGGGGCAGGGTCCTACAATCCCTCATGAGGATATCCCCCCAATAACCTAAAGACCTCCCACTGTGCCCCACTTTAATGGTTCCGATACCTCCCAACAGCGCCATCCTGGGACCAAGCCTTTAACAGATGGAACTCTGGAGGCTCTTAGGATCCCAACTACAGCATGAGTTATGCAGATGGTTGGTCCATATATATTATATCCACTCAAAGCTCCGCCATAAAGGAGGCTCCACAAAGAGCACCAAAGTTCTTAGTCGTGGAAAACTTAAAAGAAATGAGACTACTCGGGGTGGAGCAAAGAATCCTGGAAAAGAAAGATGAATAGTAGCTTAAAGTATTGTCTAGCCCAGCAGCGGTCTAATAGAAATATAAACATGAACTGCGTGGATTTTTAAATTTTCTATTAGCCACTAGTAGGAATAGGTAAAATTAATTTTAATAATATATTTTTATCTAACTCAGTGTCTGTGAAATATCATTTTGATATGTAGTCAATAAAATCATTTTAATGGAATATTTTGTATATGTTTCTTTTTACTTCATATTCATCCCAAATCTTAGGAGCACTGTGTGCATTTTCTGCTTCATATGCATTTCCATTTGGACAAGCTCCTAGGTCCAGTGCTCAGTGGTCACTTGAAGCTGGTAGCATTTGTGAAGGGAGCTGATATCTAGCCCTAGAAAGTGGAATACTGCCAGGTTATCCCAAATGGCTCATGTGAGTGTCCACAAGGAGGAAACAGGAAGGGATTTAAGTTGGGTTGGTGAAGGTGGCTAGAAAAAACAATGCAGGGTTAGATCCCACCATATTAGAGTCTGACTTAATAGTCTTGGCACTGCATGGGGTCTGAGGAGGTCCCCCAAAGAGGAGATAAGGACCTCAACTCATCCCAGATAGGTTCCTGACATGGTCGCAGAAAAGCATTTTAGGGCATGACAGTCACAGGCATAGACTGACTTCCCAGGTAGAGTTAGAAGTAAGAGAAAATAGGGAAGGGACTCCAGTTTGAGGAGCTGAAGATGCACAGCTCTGTTGGAGTTCAGACTGGCCCTCAACCGAAGGAAGGGAAGATCTTTGAAGGAGTTGGGGCGGGCTAGTTCTGGCTGAGCACTATCTCAGTTCTGGTTTTGCAAGACACCTCTGGGGAAGTCATCGCTTGATCTGATTCCCACAAGACGACTGACTGTTTCTACTCAGGGTGGTCTCAGTTTTGTGGAGGGTCTGCTGGAATCCACAGTAATTTTCTATGTTTCTGGGGCAGAGAGGGGTTTAGACCCGTGGATGTAATTTATGGCCCACATCTGCAGAGCTATTGCATTTCTACCAGTTCTTGCCAACATAATAGGCAGTGTCTGCCAGAAAGTTAAATATTTAGAAATAAGAAGACATTCTCTACTGAAAAGTCAGAGCGGTCTAGCGAAAGTCATGTTTGGGATCCACTATGTTCAACAAAAACCCTTGTACAGTCGACACATAAATGTCACCAGATTTTGAGACGTGAGAGTGTGGAATGCTGTCCCCATGTGGTATGGCCGGGTCTATGCTGAATCCTCACTTTTTCAGGAGTTGGGGTGACTGCTCTCTCCCTTTCCACACCTAGATGCCCTCAGTGCCCTTGTATACGTACAGCAGTGACCTAAGTTGTTCCCTGTGGCTTGTTCTTGTTTCTACAAGCGGGTCACTTGCCAGTGCTTGCCTTTCAGCTTTGGTGAATGTCTCCTGCCTTCTGTAGTCTTGCTTAACACTTAGGTCATAGGAAGAGCAAGCTAGAGTTTTGTCCTTTGCTCCTTAAGACTTTGAAACTGATTTGTTCAACACCAGGCTTGCCCCAGAAAGACATAAGGAATAGCTGATTATTTATCTAATTATTCCCTGATTCTAATGGGTCCATGAACTAGAATGCTTAAGAATATTCTCTAACCTCCTAAAAAAGAAAAGCCTAAACCCCCAGTAATTACTGTTTGGGGCCCCTCTCTGCAGACCTTAGAGGAGGTTTACTGCTGATGAAAGCCGGAGCCCCAGAACTGAACAAATTGGTCTTGCAAGCAGCAAGTGGCATCCTTTCTGAATACAGCTGCTTTCTTCATTAGAAGACTAAAAATAGCCCTGATCATTGCAGGCTGACTTCACTGGAAGCCTTCTGCCACACACATTTGTCTGTTTCATTCAGGGATTGTGCGTGTTGATG
The DNA here is from genome assembly GCA_004026905.1 of Hystrix cristata. Classification (NCBI taxonomy): domain Eukaryota; kingdom Metazoa; phylum Chordata; class Mammalia; order Rodentia; family Hystricidae; genus Hystrix; species Hystrix cristata. The sequence goes on from PVJO010005535.1 coordinate 40,965, forward strand.
ACACCAGGATACTATTTCAGACTAAAGGTGCATTGAAGAAATGTTCCTCTTCCATCCCTGATGCTTATGGCAGATATCTGCAGCTATCCAACGCTGTTGCACATCATGGACACTCATGGGACTTGTTCGGCATCCTCGCCATCCCTATCTGCTTCACTCATTTTTGAGACAATAAACACCACCTACGGTGCTAGCAAGAATCTACAATTATTAGGCTTCCCCCCACCAAGGCAATGCTCATTCCACATGCGTTTTGCTATGGGTTGTTCATGAAACACTGAGTACAACTACCCTTTCCAGCTGATGTGGGATTTTACTGAATTCTCCACTCAACTTAGTTGAGGAGATATATATGGGTTTTCTCCTGGCGCTGGCTGTGTCTGCAGCCATGGTTAAAGTCAGTTTCCTTTCCAGCTCTAAAAGTATGAAGAAACCCAACACGGAAGCACCTAGATGAATATGTCAGACTGTGGGAATCTGGGAGAGTATTTACTTAGTTTCTGCCCGTCCTCAGCCTCCTGCGACCCACTGAAATTGGTTTTGTATTATACTTGGTGGTAGCACCATGATTATAGCAAAGTGGGTTAGTACCTCCCACTTTTAGCATCCAAGGCACTGAGGAAATGGAACATAAAAGAGGAAAAACCTTGGGGCAGAACAAAAGACATCAACCTGCTAGATAATACCAAAGGTATGCTTGTGAAGCACACACAGATCCATAGAGGAACCGTTTATAATTAAAATATGGAAAATAAGCCTCAACGTAAAATTCAGCCACACTGTGTATATACTGGTACATATAAGAGGATGATTGTAATGGCTTTAATAGGACTGAAAATCCTAAAGATGAGAGCTAATGTTGCTATGGAAACTTTTGCATGTCTTGACTGCAGAGCTCTTAGTTTAAATTTGCAAACTTAGTATCACATTAGCTTTTTTCACATTGGGTTTCTGATTGGTCTTTTCAAAAGATAAAAGAAGAAAAACAGCATGTCGTGCTAGTGTTTCTTGTCACACTCATAGCCAAAGGACAGGGTGCTTTGTGATCATTTCACACACACAACACACACACATGCACACACACACACACACGCATCGGAACAAGGAGCTTACATAAGGGCTGCTGTGCAGGGTAAAGATTTTGTAGCCAAACACAATTAATTCAGCTCCAACATTTTCAAAATTTGAATGGTTTCTTTTTGTCATAGAATTAGATGTCCAAAGCATGAATCGATCACCAGGGAGTTCGCGGATTCACCCTTTAAAGAGCAGAAAAGCCAGGAGGCTCAACTCTCTGGGGAGTGGTGATGCCTGCACCCCTGTGCTCACCCATCCACAGCGGGTCTCGGCACCACAAACTGAACTGGGTCCTACGCAGAAGTGAGGTAGGAAGAATGCCGGTTGGAATTTTGTTTCAGTGCTAATTCAGGAGGTTGGATATTTCTGTACCTACCCCGCCTCCCCACCCTCCTACTCTCAGCCTAGGTCAGCCATGAGGCCATTCAGTCCGGGGCCATTTAGGCTCAGACATCAAGTTAGCTGGGTCAAGGGCATGTGATTGAACATCTCTGAACTCCAGTGTTCTCGCTAAACGGAGAGAATAATGCTCATGTCTCACGGAAGTTGCAAGAAATGATCAGATGACATATGCAGACTGAGGAGGACTTTTCCTGAAGTCTGGTGGGCTCTCAATAAACAATGTTTTCCTCCAGTTGAAAAATATACCTTTTCAGAGCCTGCGAGGGCACGAAGGGACAGACTGGATTGGGGTTGTGTCGACTAAATCCTTGTGAAGTGACATAACCTTCTCCTCCCACCCACGCTGTGCCATGTTTGGATTGTTTTTGCCTACACTGAACAGTCTGTTTACTCCAAATCTCGGTTACCTGTCCTGGGATGGCCTTATCTTCATACTACATCCTCCGTGGCTAGGACAGGTTTGCTACAGCAGGGATGAGCTGTGGGAGTAGAAGCCACATATAGCCTCCATTCTAAAATTTTTCTTTAAATCAAGTATGAAATTAGGAGATGCAGATTAACTAAGAGGAGAAACCATTACACTCACAAAGTGTGCTCAAGCACTGTGGATGGACAGCCATGAGACCTTAGCATGTCATAGGAAGAATTCAAATCTTTGTCAGAACCTGTGCAATTAATCTGCCAGGGCCACCATGAATAAATACCTCATACTGGGTGGCTTAAAGAACATTCGCTTGTTTCTTAGAGGTTTTGAGACTGGGAAGGCCACTATCAAGATGCCGGGCCATTCAGTTTCTGGTGAGGGCTTTCTTATAGGTGACGACGACCTTCTCACTGTGTCCTCAGATGGCCTTTCTTCTGTGTATACAGGGCGGAGCAAGGTCTCCCTGTTCCTTCCTCTTCTTATAAGGCCACCTGACCTACTGGGTTAGGGTCTTGCTTCCCTTCATGACCTCATATAACCTGAATTACATTCTAAAGACTGTCTCCAGATACAGTTTCAGTGGGGGTCAACTTGTGAATTTGAGGGAGGCGACACCACCCACAGAATCGTGAAGGCTAATTCTGGCTTCAGCTCCGGTGCTCGCCTGAGGACTCACCTCCTTGGGCAGCCATCTAAGATACGGCGGGGCACTGTGGTGGGGTGTGTCTCTCACATTCAAGTGTTGGAAACGTAATCTCCAAATTCACATGTCGATGGCATTTGGAGGGGGGACCTTTGGGAGGTGATTAGGGTTGGATGAGGTCATGAGGTGGGGCCCCGTGATGGCATTATGGCTTTATAAAAAGAGGGAGAGAGACCCCCAGCAAGCATGCTGTCTTGCCAGGTGATGCCCTCCCCCGTATCTTGAGGCAGGAAGAAGGCCCTCGTGAGATGCTTATGTCACACTTGTGAGCTTCCCAGCCTCCAGAACTGTGAGCCAAATAAACTTGTATTCTTCATAAATGATCCAGCCTCAGAGATTTTGTGATAGCTACACACACGGACTAACACAGGGTATTAGAGCCCTGGGAGACAGAATAATTATCTTCACGAAATGGAACCAGAATTGTGCTCTGCATAGAGCAGGAATGGGATGTCAGGACACAGCAGTGCACTGAGTGGAGGCAGCAAGAGTGCAGGGAAACGATTTCCTCGGCCTCTGATACAGCTTTGATTCCTTCCCTTTCCTGCTTTTTTTAAAATTCATGTTTTGCTTATTTCCTTCCTTCCTTCCTTCCTTCCTTCCTTCTTTCCTTTCTTCCTTTCTCCACTTTTAATGGTATAATCAGCCATAGTGGTTGTTGGCCCCTTTCACAATGCTTATCTGCTTCTGATTTCCCCAAAATAAAAAAGTTAACAACTGGGTAAGGACCAGGCAACCAGAGAGAGCATAATAAATGGAAGAGGGGTGTCAGTGGGTGGTATGGATCACATCGGTATGGGACGGCAGACGAGACTGTGCTATGACAGGGCAGGGAGGGCAGAGCTCGGGAAGAGCAAGAACTACCTCAAATGACAGCTCTGGGTCTCAATTTTCTCATCAGCTTAAAAAAACAAAAACTGAAGTAGGCAATCCCCAAGGTGCTCCTGTCTCTAACGTTTCCTACCCTCTTACCTCTTTCTACCTTACCTTACAGGGAAATGGCACTGATAAATAAAATCCTTTGTGTGCCTTGTAAGAAAATCATTATGTAAATTCAAAGTATTGCTCAAATTAATTCTAATGAGGTTCAGGGGGAAAAAAACAAGTAACAACCCAAACTCTTTAATAAAGTGTTCTAAAAAGAAAAAAAGAATTATCGCCCACTTCTGCACTTCCTGCTTTTGGCAGGGACTAGAAGTGGAAATCTGAAAACACTGTGAGACAGTCTGTTCTCGTGGTATTTCTGGCTGAGAACAGGAAGGAGGGGAAATCTCATGAGTGAGAGAGACTGTTTTGCAGTGATTAACAGGCCAAAGAAGTTTCGCTGGGCAGCCAAGCTTGACAGTACCTCTGCAAGTTTCACCTGCATTTGGTCAGCAGAGTGGATTTGGCCAGAAGGACCAAAATCTATTGGCCTCGCGCATTGCCGAGCGGCTGCCTCTCTGTGGCCGGGAGGTTGGTGTCAGGATCCAGATGAAAGCGAGGTGGCCCCTCACCCTTCTGGGGTGTGTTATGAAGTCAGAAAGCTAAGACATCTATAAATACAAAATAATTGCAGTCGAAAATGGCATACCCTAAGCGCTAAATCAGTCAGGCGAGAATGCTAGGACGCTGCACGCAATTCCTCATGAGTTTGCAATTGCTTCTGCCTCCTCATGGGGATCTCATCACTCATCACTGGAACAGTCTGCATCATCAGGCAAAGCTCATTTCTCGACTCGCTTCCCTCCTTTTGCCCATCTTCCGTCATAACAGACTTCCCTGTGTGTGAAGCCCATGAGTCATGGAGCTGAGTCACGTTAACAATAAGCATTAATAAGATTAATGAATACCGATCGGCTGGGCACGCTGGAGCCAGAAAAATGCCGAAGTCTAGACTGGGTTGCATTGTCCCTAATTACCTGCCAGAGGGGTGTGTGCCCCGGTGTCTGAGGCTGCAGCAGACATTCCAGGGCATGCCTGTGGTCACCATGACTCCGGTCAGATCACATACATCTCCCAAGTGTGTGGCGCTGGAATCTTTACAACAGAGGCCCATCACGGCTCAGACAGAGCTCAGCGCTGCCTCTCCCACTCCCCACTTGCGGAAACGGGAATCCCCTTGAGAGAGTAATCCTCTCAGTTACCAAGTACAAAACTTTCCTGGAGAAAGAATACTTGACCTTCTATGTAATGAAAAGGATTGCATTCCGATCGAGAGATTACATCCAGTGCTTTCTTGACTTGACCAACATTGCTGTGTTTAGTCAACTGTTTATGTAAACCTGGGCAATATATACGTATATGGCGCACAGGAAAGTGCTTACTAGAGGGCATGCCAGGTGGACAGGTGCACGCGGAGCCCTTCATACTGAATATGCTATGACGTGGTAGCCTTGCTGGTACCTTGTGCACTGAACCAGTTGAAAGAGAGAAGAAAAGAATGTGTTTAGTACAAGTACAGCAATCAGGATTTGCCTGGGTCGGTTTTTTCTGGATCTTTGAGAAAGCCCAGGATCCCTCGACTATTTCACGTTGGGGAGATGGAAACGAATAAGACATGGACAGCCAGCAAGGCGGCAGGCACGTGCCAGGAAGTAGGGCAAGCAGGCGCTCAAATGGCGTAAGGGTGGCTGGCGGGAGGGCCTCGGTGGGGGGGAGGCTCTGCAGCCAGGCAGCTAAGGGTGGACTTGAAAGACTCCAGAGTGGTCAGGTCAGGGAATTGCTTTCAGAATAACATATTAGAAAAATTACATGTTCCTTGTAGGAGAGGTATCCAATACAGAAAGGCACAAAAATGAAAGTAAAAATCACCCCCAATGCCATCCAGTGACAACCACTGTTAAAATGTTGACATGTACCATTCTAGCCATTTTTCTGTGTGCTGCTAGGTATGTTAAAACCACAGCCGAATTACACTGGACAACTGGCCTTCTGTATCTGTGGGTGCACCACCCAAAGATTCAACCAACCCTGGGTTGAAAATACTGAAGAAAGGGAAGAAAGTGTTCAAATGGGAAGGGGGACAAGGGAGGGGGAGGGGGAAGGAATGGAGGGACAAGAAAAATAAGGAAGAGAAAGAAAAAATGGAACCAAAGCTTTTGTAAATGAGGAGGGAGAAGGGGGTGAAGGGAGGAGAGAGGAACGGGAAAAAGAGCAGCAACAAGATATACCATGTACACGTACAAATCCTCTATGATAAATGCTATCACTATGTGTATCTAAAATGTACCATTAAAACAAAATTTTAAAAAAATGTTGAAGAAAATATTGCCTATGCCGAATGTACAGATCTTTTTTGTCCTTGTCAATATTCTCCAAACAATGCAGTGTAATAAGTATTTACATCGTATTTACATTGCAGTAGACATTATAAGCAATCTAGAGATGATTCAGAGCATATGGGAAGATGTACATAGGTTATATGCAAATACTGTGCCATTTATATGAGGGACTTGAGCATCTGTGAATTTTGGTATCTGTGGGGATCTTGGGACTCATCCCCCTCAGATGCCAGGGGACTGGTTTACAAACTTCTTTTCATTTAATAATATGCTGTGAAATATACTGTGATTAATTTCCCACACAGTCTGATGTCTTTGTATGTCATAATTTTTAATGGTTTCATAATATATTGTCCTGCGGTTTGTTCATATTTTATTTATCCAATCTCCCTCCCAGAGTAAGACATTAGAATTGTTTTCAGTGTTGCACTGATATGAACAAGGCTGTGATGGGCATCATTCTAGACACATATTTGTGCATCTTGCTGGCTTTTTCCGTAGGATAAACTCCTTGAAATGAAACTGCCAGATATAGGTCTGGGTGTCCAAATGCAGTAGCCGGGCTGATAATGAAGATTACAGAAAGGCAAGATGAGAAATCGATCCCTGAATCTCAGTAATGCTTGTATTTTTGTTTCAGGGTGTTTTATATTGTCCAAGTATTGATCCTGGAGATACAAGGTTCATCATTCTGGGTTTCATAGCAGAAAGTCTTCTAGATTTTGGGAGACATTTTGTCATCACTAGTAAACTTGCTCTAAGTGCAGCCGACCAGACTCAATTTGCCTCTCTTTAAAACACACAGACACTTACCTGGAATTTGTTGCCTTTCAGTTCCTCACCGTGTTATTACTTCACAGGGTCAAATTACAATTTGGTTCTGATACATAATCAAATTCAAGGGCAAATAATAAGTTTGATAATATACAGCCACCCCCCACCACCACCCCGCCATTTGTGGTTTCACTCTCTGTAGTTTTTCAGTTATTCCTGGTCATTTGTGGTCCTAAAATTTTAAACGGAAAATAAAGAATTCATAAGGATTTTATTGGGGTTTTTTTTGGGGGGTACTGAGGATTGAACCCAAGGCTTACACATGATAGGTAAGAGCTCTCCCACAAAGCTGCATGAAAACAGGGTCTTTCTAAGTTGCCCAGGCTGCCCTTGAATTTTTGATCCTCCTGCCTCAGCCTCCCAAGTAGCTGGGATTGTAGGCATGCATCGTTGTGCCTGGGAGGAACTCATATTTTTAAATTGTACACCATTCCACATAGCGTGATGAAATCATGCATTATCCAGCTTTATGTTTTCTCGGACAGTGTCTCTACACTGTATCTACTAACTGCCTGTCAGTAATTTTGTACCCTTCTCAATTATCAAGATAAATTGTCACAGTATGACAGTGATGGTGGTCAAATGACTCTTATTTCACTTAATATGGTCCCCAAACACTCCAAGGCTTAAGAGTAGTGATGCTGGAAACTTGGATTTGCCAAAGAGAAACCTTAAATTGTTTCCTTTAAGTAAAAAGGTAAAAGTTTTTGACTTAATAAGGAAAGAAACAAATCATGCATATATTATTATAATTGTTCCATCTTCTTATTAGTTGTTTCTTACTCTGCCTAATTTATAAATCAAACTTTATCATGGGTTTGTACAGACAGGAAAAAACATGGTGAAATCAGTCCTTGATACTCACTGCTTTGAAATGCAGAGAATCTGGTACTCACTCATGTGGAGGTGAAAATGTTGCCTTGTTATTTGTTTGTGTGGTACTCAAACTCAAACTGCAACTTATCGATTGCCACATGACTTGACACCCTCTCTAGGCAAAACGATTTGTTTGGCACTTGTGGTTTTTGGTACTCCTGGAACCAGTTATCAAGTATTTGGGTACTGCTGTCTATACAGGGTCCAGTACATCTGTGTTCAAGTCCCCCACTGTGGGCTTGGAAAGTATCCCACACGGATGAGGACTATGGTGCAACCACAGTATCGACATATTTTTTTTGTCTTAGCTTTGTGCATGCTGTACAGTTTTTTTAAGTATAAAAAGTTTTTTATTTTAACTTTATTAGTATGTGCTTCTGTACATAACGCTTACATTCCTTATGGGGAGTTGCTACATGCACATAATACATCGTAATTCTTTTGAGTTACAACTTCCATTCGCACATTCCATGGTAGCTGTCATATTTAGGGTGAAAATGTCACTTGAGTGTCAGCGAAGGACACAGACATTTTCATAAGCATACCGGAAGGTAGGCATATGAAACAAGGTGGCTGAGTTGCCTTATTTGTAAGGTTTTTGAGGTGTGCTCTCAGAAGTGTCAGCTTAGAAAATCCATAAGTATGGTATTTCTGTACTTTCATTTAGGGTCAGAGGACTCTCCTTTTTGCTCATCGTTGGTTTATTCTCTCACTTGGTCCCTTCAATGGCTATTTATTGAGTGCCTATTCTGGACCGGGAACATGACCTAGCCAGTGCCTTCAAAAACTTACAATCTATACACAGATACCCATGTTTATAGCAACAAAACTCACAGTAGCTAAACCTCGGAGGCAGCCTGTGCATCCATCAACAGATGAGTGCATAAAGACAATGTGGTATTCACACACAGTCGAGTACTACTCTGCCACAAAGCAAGATATACTTGAGTCATTTGTAGGAACATGGATGTACCGTGAGACCATAATGTTAATTGAAATAAATCAGACACACAAGCTTAAATATCACATGGTTTCTCTTATATGAGAAACTCAAATTATAAATAAAGAGCAAAATAAAAGACAGAAAATAGGAAGTAGGGAGACAGATCTTTCTCAGATGGGAAGGGGACCAAGAAATGGAGGGAGAGGGAAGGAAGAGGCAGGAAAGGGGATGAAAAAAAGAACTAAGACGTGTTATGTACATATACCAACTCCATACAAGGAATGTAAACATCGTGTACTGCAAACATCTACTAATAAAAAAAGACAGCAAAAACTTTTTTAAAAAGTCTTATAGTCTAATGCAGGAACAGATAAGCAAAACATTTGTACAGCATAGTGTAATAGTTATTAGGACAAGGATAAAAGGTACTATGGGACCCCTTTTTCTCTTCTAATTCCTTTGATCTTCTACCCCTGTTCACCCCCCAGCCCTGCCCCAGTATTTCCAGGAAGGACCTGGGGACGGAGGATACGGACGTCAGCTGAGGAGTCCTTGCGGCTGCAGTCACTGCAATAGGCCCTGGACATGGCTCTGCCCACGATACTTGTGGAGCTGGGTCCAGACTACACATGGAGGCCACTGGCCCTCTGTTGAAATGCATAAAAGTTGTAAATCCAGTTAATAAGCTGTTAACTAAAATATAGCTTCAGATGGACAAAATAGAAAAATACGTGTAAATTTAGGGGTTTTATACGATTGAAAGTTGGAAGCCTACCAAGCAACTGGATTTAACTATTGTTCACGTATGGGCTTCAGAGCCTGGACACATCAGAAAGGTTGTGTAGTCCTCCCAGGAAGAACAGGGAAGGTCACTAGGGGTTAGGACTCCTGGCATGAAGGAGGGCCTTTTACTCCTTGATTTAGGTATATTTTTTCAGTCCTGGGGAATGAACTCAGGGGTTCTCTACTACTTAGCTACCTCCTCAGCCCTTTTTATTTTTTATTTTGAAACAAGGTCTTGCTAAGTTGCCCAACTGGGCTCAAACTCACAATCCCCCTGCCTCAGCCTTCCCAGAGATGGAATTATAGATGTGGCCCACTATGCCTGACTTAGGTAGCTTTAAAAATGAGATCACAAATAATTTTATTTTTCTCTACTTTTCCCTATTTTTCAAAATTTAAAAATAATAATATGCTGCTTAGAAAATTTAAAAGGAAAAATAAAACTAAGAAGAAAGAAAAATCAAGACTAGAAAAGCACTCTAGGATTGGAAAGTGTCCCACGATGTTGAATTTCCAGTGCAAGTTTGTGTTTAATTTTCAGTCTTATATGAGCAAAAAAGTTGAAGAATTGCCTAAAGTTAACCCCAGAAATGTTAAACATTCTTCCTCAAAATGACAGGAAGGAATGGCAGAGATGCCTGAACATCAAAAAACAGCCAACGGGGAATCTATATTTTAAAAAGTGAGCACATATAATTATAGAAACCCGCACACATATATACAGATAATCAAATATTTATTTTTAATAACTTCTCACATTCCAGCATTTGGGGGTCTGAATTATTTCTATAGAAAGATATGCATTTACTCAGTGATTTCAGCTCTTCAAAGTGCTTCATTTCAATTCTCTCATTTTATGCTCACAGGGACCTGGTGGGGAAAAGATACTCCTCATTTTCCAGGGAAAGTAAACCGGGCCTAAAAACCAAGATGGGACCCATGTGTCACATTGTGACAAGGGCCAGAGCAGAGGTCTCTCCGCTTTCCATCCAGTTCTTGGTACTACCAGTAAACTTACACAATGCACTTTCTGGAATGTCCACTTATTTCTCAGTAATTTTTGTAAATGTCCCCACTATTCCTCATTTTTTTAATTTGTCTTTTTTGCAATTTATTTTAAAAAAGGCAGCCAAAGTTTCTCTGCAAGCCACTAAACAATACTCAGCACCCTTTTAAGAGATGCCCTACTCCCCAAGAAGTAATTCTACAGATGAAGATCTTTATAGAAAGTGCTAATTAGTGCTAAGTACCTTTGGAGATGCCTTCCGGGCTAATGTCCAAGGAGGCACCACAAGGGGGAGGAAATTACAATAACCTTCCCCTCAGGGACTCAGCTGATTTTCTGTGATGATTACAGACCGTGAGATTATTTTACTTAGTGCTTAAAATATGCATAAGTACTATGTTAATCTTATTATAAGGCAAGCAGCATCCCATTTGTTTAATCAATTTCTTCAACTGGTGTTAGCTTGTAACAGTCCACAATCAACCTGGATTCTAGAAATAACGCTTTTTAAAGGTGATTTCACTTTTCTAACACATACCATAGAAATGAACTTTAAAAATTTCAGAGTATTGTAGTTTACAATATTTATAACTCAACTACAGTTTATTCATTGTGATTTTATAAAAGTTGAACCACCTCCCACCTCCACACCACACAAGCACAGGCCAAGAGCCGCAAGCAACCCAGGTGGTTGGCTACAACAGTTAAAAAAATCTGGGGAAAACGCCAAAACAAAACGAAAAATTTCTGTTTAACTTGACTTAAAAATTAAACAATGTGTACATGATCAAGACATCACATAGTATCCACTAAAATGAAGTTTTGATATTTTTATGTATAATAAAAATAAATTTAAACTAAAAGAAAATTTCACAAGGAATTTTATTTAATGCCCAAACCAGCATAAAAACATGGAACTTCATGTAGAAGGTGATTGCTTAGTTAAAAATAAAGCAAAATGAACAAGTTTTTTTCTTCAGAATATGCAAATACAAAATTAGGTCCCCAAGTGAAGCATGTTTCTGCTTCGTTTAGAAAGGCGTGTGCTTCATTCAGCGTTCAATTCATCACTAAGCTATTTTGCTGTTAATAAAAAACAGAGTTATTCAGAATGGAGACAGTTCAGGCTAATGAAGATGTCTTGGTGGGCTTTAATAATCCCACACGGACAACCTCATTTTTGAGATCTAAAGATTCCAATCACACCTAAACTGTGGGCCAGGAGAACTGCAAGTTTGCAGGCATAGCCGCTCCGGCACTTGGGTGCCACTTGTCCCCTGGTGTCATGGAAAGCCCCAAGCCCCACCCTGGTGTCCAATCCTGGCTCGGGAGCCTCCAGCACTGCTGAGTTCAACCGAGTCAGAACTCAGTCCCTGACCTGCCGTTGTCAGTTTACTGATGAGTCATAAAGAAGTGGAGGACAGAACAAATAGCACAGATGTCAGGCAGAGAATCCAACGAACCTGAAACACCCCTTCAAGGTGCGGCAGGAGGACCTGGGCAGGCAGTGAGGGCTGCTGGGGTGTGGACTGAAGGTCAGTGTCTCTGTGCAGAGAGCTGGGGTCACCTGACTCAGGTCACCAAGGTGAGTGATGGGCGCCTCCAGCGTGCAGATGTTCACTTGCCTTTGTCTGCAGTGCTAGGAAGAAGGCTTCCCCTGTTACTGCCTGGAAACAGCCAGCACCCCAGTCTACCCACTCTGTCTGTCCTGGGTGGTGGTCCTGCGTGGGGCAGTGATGGGTACTTGGAGGGGGAATAAGATAATAGGGGCATCTAGAGAAGCTCGTGCCCTGGCACCCCTCCTAATGGCCTCAATAGTGCCTCCTTGACTTTCTCCCCAGAGTGGGTGCTCCCGTTGGAGGCATTCTGGGATGTACGCGTCTCCTCTGCTAATCTGTGTTGGAAGATGACCAGCACCTTCACTGTAACGATGTGACCATTGCCATTGCCACACTGCAGAGAAAAAGAATTAATTAGAAAGCTGGGCATGTGGCGCATGCCTGTGATCCCAGCACTTGGGAAGCTGAGGCAAGAGGATCAAGAAGTTGAGGCCGGCCTGGGCTATACTGTGAGAGCCTGTTTATAAAATAACAACAAACGTGGTTGTGCATGTATCTCTATGGTATGAGGTTTTCAGTTCTTCCGGGACGATACCAAACAGAGGAATAGCTGGGTCAAATGGAACCTTTAGTTGTAATTTTTTGAGGAATCTTCACACTGATTTCCACAGTGGTGGGACCAGCCTACATTCCCACCAACAGTGGAGGAGTGTTCCTTTTTCCCCCGCAGCCTGGCCTGCATTTGTTATTTGTTGATTTTTTGATAATAGCTGTTCTTTCTGGAGTGAGATGGAATCTTAGTGTTGTTTTGATTTGCATCTCTCGAATGACCAGTGATGCTGAACACTTTTTCATATATTTACTTGCCATTTTTATTTCTTTGTCTGAGAAATGTATACTCATTTCAGATGCCCATTTTTGGACTGAGTCTTTAAATTTGGGGGGCTTGGTTCTTTTGAGTTCTGTATATATTCTAGATGTTAGAGCTTTGTCTGAGGAACAGCTGGGAAAAATTTTTTCCCAGTCTGTGGGTTTTCACCCCACTCTACTGGTGATTAATTTGCTATGCAAAAGCCTTTTAATAGGATGTGGTCCCAAGCACTGATTCTTTGTATTATTTCCCATGCATACCACAGTGATATATGCACAACCATGTTCATAGCAACACAATTTGTAATAGCTAAGTCTTGGAAACAACCCAAATGCCCCAAAACTAATGAATGGCTTAAGAAGATGTGGTTTTTCTACACAATGGAGTATTAGTCTGCCATAAAAAAGGTAAACTAGAGACATTTGTAGGTAAATGGATGCACCCTGAGAACATACTCTTAAGTGAAATAAATCGGACACTCATGAGTGCACATTGAATTGTTTCTCTGATACGAGAAACCGTAAGTGTAAATAATGACAAAGAGGTATAATAGATATTATGTAAAAGAAAAATGATATTCAAAAGAGGAGAACTAGAAAGGGAGAAGGGAGAAAAGAAAAGAAAGGAGAAAGGGAAAAAAATGGGAAAATGTAAATAAACCTGCTGTAAATAGGGAAGAGTGGGGGAACAGAAGGGAGGGGTATGGGGGGGAACCAAGATATATCATGTACAGGTACAAAATAAACATGATGAATGTGATCATTACAATACTATGGACCAATACACGTTCCTGGTTAAAAAATAAAAATAAAAAAAAATAGCAAAAAATAACGAAAAATAAAAATCCCACACATCAGACTTCTTCCTTCCTAGGGCAGAATTCTATAGTTGCATAGGTAAACACACTTCTTTCTTTATACATCCGTTTTATTCTTTAGCATAGTTACACTGGTACACTAAGTTAATTAAGCTGTCCTAGTGGAGAAATGAGCAGACTCTTCACACTCCCAGAACAGAAGAGCCTGCTTCTTTTATTCACCAAATCCATGCCTCTTCTGAGCATGGTAGCATAATAATTATAGTAAAAAGCCTCCAGAAGCTCTTAGCATTTGCGGTGAGAGGCCATAGTTGAACTGAAAGTGTTAAGAAGTTGGAGAAAGTGAGCTCTCCGCTGCCCTGAGCATTTGTGTGTCGCTGGGGAAACATTAGTGCGTCTGTTATTTTAAATGGGCAGCAGTCACTCAGCTAAAAGCAGTGGTATCTGAGTCTTTTAAAGTTTTCTTAGCCCTTGACTCATGTTTTATCCTCTCAGCGGATGGCAACCTGACTTTCCGCCAGGCAAACAATACACAGAGAGCATAAACAAAATTGGTCCCTCACATTTTTATAGTTAAAGAATATTCTTCACAAAATCTATAAATCTCCATGGACATAATGCCCTGCATTTGGGGCGTAGGAGTTACTCCTCTGAGCAGGACATAAACCTGAGCAGAGTTACTGGAGCATAACAGATACAGTTTGCAGGGAGATTGAAACATGATTATGACTCACAACTGTCAACAAACAACACAAAGCCTGAATCAGAAAACCTGACTTTCGGGTGTTGAGGTTCATCAGGGAGCTGCTCACTCTGCCAGGATCGCTTGGCAAGATAGGTACAGACAGTCTCTGCACTTTGTCCTTGTGTTCTGGGATTTCTAAGAAGCTGGTTTCCCACACTCAGCTGGGGACACTAGGCTGGCTCTGGGGGCAGCAGAGAGGGCTGGGGACACCATGGGGACTTGGTGGGAGGGGCTTCCTTCTCCTCCCAGACTGTCCAGAATGAATAAACAGCAGGGTGCTTGCTATGCAAATGTAGCACTAGGAGAAGTCTCCTTCCTCAGCCTGCTTCTCATCAGGTGCACCCACAAAGACATTTTGCAGTGACTGGTAAAGGCCGATGTGCTGAAAGTTACTGGCACATACCCCAAGCCTTGACCACCACCTGGAATTTCCTAATAATGTATGGTAATAGGATAAGCCAGACTAAGTAGTAACAGGGGTAGTAGGGTGAGGCTAAATCTAATTTTAAATGATGAATGCATTGAACTGTGCAGCTCACACGAGGAAGAATGGAGGGCAGATCATTGCATATGTAGAGAGTTAGTACAGTTTATTGCACAAATGCATCGTGCATGTGTACAAGCATTCTCCAGCTGTGGTAAATTCAACACGCTCATCCTGATCTCAAGCTAGGGAGGGAGAAGGAAAGAAGCAATTCTACGGCATTCTGACAGAAAATAAGAAATAAGCTACGATGTGATGCTGTAGTATCAAATCAGTAGGATACCCAGCTCAGGCATGGGGAAACTGAGAAGACTTCCAGGGAAAGGGTATGGAAATGAGATGCTAAAAGATTAGTATGTATTGGCTATGGGAGTGGTTGGGAGAGGACTATTCCAGGCAGAGGAAAGCCCATGCTCAATATGCCAGTTAATTGTCAACTGGACTGGGTTTTAATCCAGTCTCTTAAGACTCTTGAAGAGGTGTTTGGATCACGGGGCATTATATTCACCAGTGATATTCATAGCTGGATGTATAGTTAGAAGGTGGCACCTGGGGGGAGGTGGGTCAGTTGAGGGGGGCATGCCTTTGGAGGGTATGTCTCTCACTGGTGCTCTTCCCCTGTGCTCTGCTTTCCGACCACCACCAAGTGAACAGATTTGTTCTTCCACCATGCCCTTCTGCCATAACATTCTCATTTTGGAGTCAGCTGACCATGGACTGAATCCACTGAAACCATGAGCCAAATAATCCTTCCTCCTTGAAGTTGTGAGTGCCATATATTTTGTCCCAGTAACAGGTAAGCTCACTTATTCTTGGAGATCAGTTTTCATACAGGAAAGTTAGGCAAGGCACACTAGATCAATGATGTGATTACATCTGGGTTTTAAAAAATCATTCTTCATTTGCAGGTTATTTCCTATTGATAATTACTAACTTACTACCTACCATTTTGCAAAGAATGATGCCATGAGTAGATGCATGATTATCTTTTTACAACATGGAAGTATAATATTAAAATGATTATGTAAGTGTATAATCATCATTTATTGCATGTTTACTGGGTTCCAGGAATTATCTTAAACTTTTTGCAAATTATCTAATTAAATCCCTTTGAAATAAGCCCTGTTACTGCACTACTTTATGGATAAGGGAGTTGAGGCTTTAAATAATGAAAGTACCTTGCTTAAGTCACATGGTAAGAAAAGAGAACCTCAAAGTCACAGCACTGGTAAGGACTCTCTAGACCACCTTTCTGCTGTATCTCATCCACTATCTCCAAAAGGAAACAATAATATTCTAACAATCAACTGGGAAGTAATTTCTCCCAAACAACAGAACCATTTTTCTGCAAGTTTGTGCTCATCTATCAGGCATTTGAGACTAAACATGTCAGGTGGGCATTGTAACCAGTTTGTGCGAGTGGAAACTGGTGACGACAGTCCCAGGCTGAACGGGTATTTGCCATTTTCTGGTGTAGTGGTTTTAAGCACCTCACATTTGCATAAATGGTGATAAAATACTTAGACTTAATGACACCAGAATACCTTCATCTTAATGGAAAAGGGTCTGGTGGGAAAGGTGAACTAAAATGATTAAGGAGAGCAAAAGGATGAATCTCCATCAAGGATGGGAGAGGTATGAAGCATGGGGTAAAATAATACATTTCCCACATTTTGGTTTTGGGTTAGGGTCCAGACAATTTGACTAGAGGCACATCTGACTTATATAACAATATGACAAGCATAAATGGGATTTTTATCCCAGCTAAACAACTGAAATTGTTTCTCAGTGATACCTTCCTTAATTATATTTTACTAGTTCATACCCCTATTTGGAAAATCACGTATGACTGTATAATCTTACACGCAGGATGGCAGGTTAGATAGAGATACCGTTGTGCAATCATTGATTGCCTGCTTTTCTGAGCTGACATTTCTAAACGCATACAGAGAGTCCAGAATTTCTGTTCAAGAATATTTCAGTCCAACTAAATGAGCACATAGCTCTTGACATACTAAATAAAAGGATTGACTCACTCCTACCCTGGAACCAATGCTGTAGTCTTGGTGTCGCCTTACAAATCCTGGGTGTCTTTAAAAAGAATCTGCCCTTTCCTGAACTCCTGTGAATGTCTATATCCTGTACCTCTGAAATCTAGAAGCCTGCTAAATGGTAACAACTGAAAACGAGATGTTGCTGTGGGGAACACTAAGCACACTAGGCTAAAGAAAGCAAAGCACTTCTCAAGGGATCATCATCTTACCCATTTCTAACCCCACATTGGATCCTTTTTCCTTCTCGGAATTGTGGAACCAATAACAAGCCTGTGCACCTATTGAGCAGAAGAGGAGAAATTTATTCTCAGCCAAGAATAGGAGAAGTGGGAGATATATTTGCAAATCAACTTCCTGAACTGTTGGGAGCCAGGAGGTTATAGATACAGGACAAAAGAAAAGAGAGGGAGGAATATGCTAATAAAGGGGAGGAATATTTACATGTTTTCTGGGAACAGACAGAGGTTATCTGGGAATTTGGGTGCCACCTCTTTTCGCTCCTTTTATGATTTTTCCGGTCATTGTCATGGTAACTGTCAACTATCCTGACACTGCGGGTGTCATTTAGCCTGTAGATGTGATTATAATCAAGCTAGAGGTTGTCTGGTGATCACTCTGGTAGTCATCTTAGTTTTGGGCAACCCACAGTCATTCTGTCCTCAGAGATAAGCAAGATAAGGGCAGGTAGACATTTAGCAGGATAAAGCAGCCAGTACAAGACTGGGACAAGGTACCAATTAGATTTAAGCTCTTATCCCTGGAACGGACCATGCTGAAGGGAAAGGTAAAGCTGGTTTCGGGGTGACTACTGTTCCCACAGACACTTAGCCTGCCTGCTGCCCCCTCGGCAGCTGTGGTCACGGACAGTCTCGGTGTGTGGGGAGCTCACTCCTCTTTGTACCACAGCCCTGTCTCTCTCCTCTTCAGCTCTGGTTGGAGCACAGGCCGCAAATACATCGCTAACATTTAAGTGCATCTGTTGAAAAGAGAGAAGCACACAGAGGACACTGGGGAAATTTCAAACCAAATTTCAGGACGGAGCTCATAAAGGAATACACCATCTGTGGCATTTTGCTCATAGGCATCACTATAAGGGGAGGGGGCAATAGGGAAGGGAAAAAGGAGAGAGACAGGATTGTGCAGTAAGGATTTCAAACCAAAGTCTCTCCCCACATCCGTTTACAGGTGGCAGTTGGGCCAAGCCGGAGCCCAAACATCCTCACACTGAACGCTTCATCCTGTGGGATTTAATTGCAAACTCCGCTGTCTGGACATCTAAACGCTAGGCCTCCTCCCGCCTCCTGTCTTTACTGGCCTGTGTGAAGAGTCAAGACTCTCCATCTTCCTGCCTGCTGGTTTGCCACCGCCTTCAGGCTGAGCTCAGACTAGCTCTCTTACTCGCATCATCCATGTGCAAAAAAACCCTGAAAACCAAAACCCAAAATCCCGATCATTTCCTGAGCATTGTACATTTCTATAGTACCAGGAAGGGGAAGTTCCTGCAGAAGGCCTATATAGATGATCACTCTCATTGTCTAACAAGCTTTTCATTGTTTGTGATTTTCATTTCCCTCCACAGTGCAGGGTACTTTGGGGGACAAAACTTCTATTCAGCACTTTTCCACTCATAATTCAAGAAAAAAGAGTCATGCAGTATAATAAGGATAATTAGCTCCGACCGAAAATAATAAGCTTGGTATCACAGAGGCCCCTCCACGCCCTCAGTATCCGTTTATCGTTTTGTGTACTCTGTCAAGGCTAATTACTACTCCTGTAATTACTAACCTGTTGAAAGAACAAAGGGAAATACAGTGCTGTCCTTAAATAAATAACACTGCTTCTTCCCATATCATCTCAATAAAACTCTCCTAGAACAGAATCTGTCCTCCCAACCGGACAGTGACCAACTGATGTTGTTTGTCCTCAGAAATGTGACTAGCTATTAGAAGAATGATTTGCAGTGTGCACACAAGGGAAGGAAGGGAATCTTTAATTTAGATTCTTGTAAAACAAAGATAGCTGGGAGCAATGATCTCATGTTTAATAAGGCTCAACACTTATGCGGCACGTTTCCTTTTCATTAATTTGTTAACCTTGGCTCAGTGTGGGAGCGGGCGCTGTGTAAATGACCATACGCTTCCCCTGTTAATGTGTCTTACTCCAGACCAGCAGAACTCGCCTTCCCTTGGAGGAGTGATCTGCTGATCACTCCAAGGCAGAGTGGAGGGAGTAAATATAGTTCTCTCTCTCTCGTGGGGGTGAAGCACCCTGCTTCATTCCTTATTCATCTGCCTGTCCCTGCTCACGCAGATACTAACCTGTCTCTGGACTCAGTCTGTCAGGAAACAATTCTTGCTCTCTCAGAACCACAACTGAACGAAGAGGGTTGCAGATTCCGGCTTTGTGAGCTAACACAGGCTGCTGCCTGGACCCACCAGTGCCCCTCTAAACAGACTTCCGGAACAGGAAGTTTGTAAGCAGAAATGGCAGAGAGGAGTGTTCATGCCAGACACAGGTAGATGCATTTGTTCTCTGACCCCAGTGGCGAAGAATCTCTTATCCAAAGATAAAACCGAAAAATGTGAACGAGCTCGCTGAGTCATTGTTATTCAGCTGCAGCGTTTTGGACAATAAGGAGGAACAAACGCTGAGGCCTCACTGGGACTTCCAGTGAGGGAAGGAGAGTGAGTGTTGTCTGGGAGAGTAGAATGGAGCATTTTTAAAATTTATTTATTTTTGCTGGAGGTGCTGGGGATCGAACTCAGGACCTTGTGCTCGCTCTACCACTTGAGCTAAATCCCCACCTCCAAGAATGGATTATTTAACAGAGGAGGCAGTGGCCACCGGGAGCCAGCAGGGGCTCACTGTGAACAAGTGGAGTCTAACACGTTGGTTTCCTTCACAGTCAGTGTAAGCAGGCTTGTAGATTAGGAACTAAGGCAGACTTTGGGACTTTGTTCTCAGTCTGTATTTTTTTTTTCTCAGTCTGTATTTTGACTTTCATTAAGAATTTCACTCATAAAGGCACTCATAAGATTCTTTCTGGTTTTTGGTTGATTGGCTGCCTTTCCTTTTTAATTTTTTAAAACTTTTATTAGTACATGTGTGCGGTACATAATAATTACATTTACTGTATGGAATTGGTACATGTACTTGACACATTTCAGTTCTTTCCCCTTCTCTCTGCCTCCCTTCTATTTTTCCAGCATTAGATTCATTTATTTATCTTACAAGACCTTATAAATTTATTTGTCATACGTGCAAACTGAAAGCCAGACTAATAGGGCAAAGAACATGTAAAACATATAAGACAATTATACTAAGTCAAGGTATACTTATTCTTGTAGAGAAGTTGACAGATTATTAGCTAAATAGTATTAGTATGAGCATTATTATTAATTATTAACTAAAGATGTTCAGAAAGAAAAAACTGGATGATGAAAAATTGATTAGATACTACCTATGCGAAACAACAGAAAAAAATAGAATTTTGTCAGAATAAAAGGTTTTTTAATATTTTATGTATGGACTGTGTTTCCCTCAAAATAAGACCTATCCAGAAAACAAGTTCCAGCATTTTAAAGAGATGGAAAATCATGCTAGAACTTGTTTTCCAGGTAGGTCTTATTTTCAGGGAAACATATATGTATGTATTGCGGTACTAGAGATTGAACTCAAGACCTTCACACTGAACTACATCTCTGGCCCTTTTTGTATTTTTTATTTTGAAACAGACTCTCACTAAGTCACGAAGTTGTCCCGGCTGGACTGCCTCTTGTGGTCCTCCTGCCGCAGCCTCCCAGAGTTCTGGGATTACAGGTATACATCGCCACACCCAGCTAAAATTGTTTTTCTTTAAATAAATGTGTAATTGTTGCATGGACAGGTGATTAGACTTCTAAACAGAAGCAGTGAGTAGCAAGTGAACCACTCTGGGAAAAAGAGCTGGATTCCAGTTTAACCATCAGAGCGATCTGGAGACGGCATGCCTTGCCTCAGAGGGAGTGTGTCTTTCCTGCATAAGTCATAAAGGGAACTTAAGGACCAGAGGAAGAGTTCACTCAGATGACCTCTGCAGTGCCTACTCGACAATAAAATAGAATTTTACACTTTACAGAATCTTCACGTCCTTGTCTCAGATCCATTCCAGGGGAGCTGAAGCCTGTGACTCCATCTCTGGCTCAGAATCAGTTACGGGAGAAGGGGGCTGGACTGTCAGTGAACTGGTGTGGTCTAGGGCTCCTGAGTATGAATCAATAAAAGAGCTGACCGCTGCTTTTTGGATGAAGGCCATTGAAGAAGGGTTTCTAGGAGATCATGGAGAAGATCTCCTTGAAAGAGGAAATGAAGGAACAGCAAAGATTTCGTTAGAAGTAAAGGCTATAACTGATTTTGGATGACATACACCTCGTAGAGCAGGGGTGGGCAGATGTCCACCTTTTTTTTTTTAAATAGGTTTTATTAAATGTCCACCTTTCTCCATCCTCCTTTTAAATATGTTTTATTAAATGTCCACCTTTCTCCATCCACCTTTTGCGTGGATGGAGAAAGCACTCATGTCTCCATTTTTCAGGAGCGGAACCTGAGTACACTTTCCCAAGCTACACAGCAGGCATAGGGCAGAGCCATGTGTGAAGTGGGATTGAACACTACGGTGAATGTTTAATCAAAAACATTCATTACAGTAAAAGACACATTGCTATGAATCTGCCTCAAAAAACTGCCTCTCACTTTCAACACACTTATCCCATCATTCTTGCCACTTTCTGAAGCCACTTCTGGTTCTAGAAGTCATTTTTCATGCCTTTAGTTACACTGTCATGGCTCCCACAATGTCCTCAATTGGCTTAATATATTTACCTTTCATGGTCATTTTGACTTTGATGAAGAGTCAGAAGTTGCACAGTACCGGAAATGGTGAGTAAGGTGGATGAAGATGCACTGTAATGTTTTTTTGAGCCTCCCTCTCCCCTGAATGGCACTTGGCTGCAGTGTGCACTGTATTTTTTATCTCACCTCCTACAGACACTCAGGAAAGAGAACTTCCAGAGCTGCTTCAGAAAGCGGCAAGAACAGTGGGACAAGTGTGTTTAAAGTGAGGGGGAGTATTTTGAGGGAGTTATTGGCAATGTGTCTTTTGCTGTAATACATTTAATTTAAATATTCACCATATTATTTGATCAGCCTTTATATACAACACCATGGGTCTTCTTCCCCCAGTGACTCCATCATGCCCACGTAAATATAAAAACAAAGATAACAGGTAGGTAGTTATCACAGATGAATGTACTCTACCCATCTGGCATACTCTGTATTCCCTTCCTCTTTCCCTGATTTCTGTAATTTCTTACCTCTAATAACTATAAGACTTAATGGCTCTCCCCACTGGTCCACTCGTATACCTACCTATCCACCATATTTTTGAAGTACAGTTAGTTTATCACAGTAATAATTGTTTTTTTAGACTCTGTCTCATAATCACACTAGATGAACATTGATTTGCCCATTTATAATTACAGATTAAACAGTAGGGTCCAGAGTTCTGAGTTGGACATTTGCAAATACTCATTGGATAGTGTATAGATATCAGTCAAAAAGTATGAGAGTGAGTTCGTTATTGGTCAGGAGTCAGAATCCAAAGTGCAGACTGGGCTCAAGTGGCAAGGAATATTCTGCTTTACTAAATCACCTGGGAACTATAGTAATTATTTTGGAAAGAAAACTCTGCTTCTCTATATGTGTAACTTTTTTTTTAAATTTATTTTAAACCAAGAGCATGTATTGGTACATTCTACATACATTGGTCACATTCATTACATTTATTCTGTACCTATACATGATATATCTTGTTTCTCCCCCCTCTCCCCCGCCCCTCCCCTCTGCTCCCTCCCTCCCTATTTATAGCAGGTTTATTCATCATTTTCCATATTTTCCCTTTCCCCTCTCCTTCCCCTGTTGCCTTTCTGCTTTTCCCCTTCTTTCTTTCTAGTACTCCTCTCCTCTGCACACCATCCTCCCTTTATATAATATCTATTACACCTCTTTGTCCTTATTTACAGTTGTACCCTATATGTGTAACTTTAATAGCAATTTGCTGAATCATTTGTTGGGGTTCATCAACTATTATCATTAAGAAGCCACAGCTTATCCTTTTGAAAACTACTTTTTAGACTGGTGAAGACATAGAAACACATAATAAGTTCATAAAAGCTATGAATATGTAAAAAGCACTAACTAATCCCTCCTAGGCAGAAATTATTCCAGGAAAAACCCAGATCACTATTTGTAATGATGAGAAAGGTGTCTTTGACTGTAAAACCATCGTAAGTAGAGTACTATGCTCTCTCTTACACGAGTCTCAGTTTTCCAAGGACTGGTGGCTCATATAGAGTTAGAAGAGTGAAGAAGGGATTTTTTTTTGGCAGAGTTCTCTCCCCACCTAAGCAGAGTATCATCATGAATCGTCAAAATGCGATTTTGTGAGACTCCAAAGAAGGGGCTCCGCATCTGCATTCCTGGGACCTTTCCTGAAACTGTTTTGTGGGGACATAAGGAACTCTTGGAAGACTTTTGTTGTCTGATTTGTTATCCATGTAAATTCATGGCTAATTATGCAGCGAAGGAGGTAATTCTGAAACTCTGTGGAACAAAGTAAATGGTAGCGTTTAATTTAAGCCACTCTTGGAGCAGTAAGTTGAACTTCCCTTGTTCATCTTCGTCATTCTGCTTTTACATTTCTTCTTCATCTAGTCCATCAACCTGTACTTAATAGTTATATTCCATCTTAATTTTCAGTTCACTCAAATAGATGTTTCTGATTTCCCATATCACACTGTGCAGCTGATGGACTGAATGAAGGGATCATCTTGGTGCTTTTTACTATGCGTTGTGGGAGGTATAAAGAATTTTAGACACAGTTGTCACCCAGTTAGGAAGATTATGCCTGTGTAAAAGTAGAGCCAGCAGGACAATTAAACAATGCGATGCCAGACAGTGGTTAATGCCTGACACTTGGTGTAGACAACAGGAGAAATAGAAATTCAGAAGAAAAGAGATTTGGGAGTCAGGCAGTCAAGGAAGCTTTCTCCGTGATGGGAAAAGAGTAATCCATGGTGCCAAGAGTTCACACAGAAGGCAAGCCTGTGAAACTAGACCCGAGGGGCTTGTGTACAAGTTGTGTGGAAGTGGCCATTTAGTTGCAAAATGGCTCAGCCTAACTGCCACATGCTGAGGCCACTTTTGGATACACAACATTTTTGTTACTGCTCTGTGGCCAAGCACACCTAAATGGACCCATTTATACAGTAGGGTGCTGGAATTGTGGCTGGATACAGATGGGAAACCAGATCTGGGTGAGGCAGGATGTTATGGCTGGGATCTTAAGTGTCCCCTGACACTCATGTGTGGAAGGCTTGGTTCCCAGCTGACTGCACTGTGAAGAGGTGGCAGACACTTTGGGAGGTAGGACCTAATGGGAGTAAGTAGGTCACTAGGCTGTGACTTTGAAGGGATGCTTGCCCTCTCTTCTCTCTCGTTTTTTTGCTTTCTGGCTGCGCCACAAGAAGCAGCTTTGCTCTATCTGTGCTCCCTGCCATAATGCACTGCCCTGCCGGGCCCAAAGTCAAAGGGCCAAGAGATCGTGTCCTAAGACCCCTGAAACTGTGAGCCAAAATAAATCTTTCTTCCCAAGTTGTTTGTCTTGGGTATTTTGTCATAGTGCTAGAAAGCTGATTAATACATAAGGCAAGGTTGGAACATTAATGGGAAAGTTAACATGAAAGTTAACTAAGAACAGCTGAACGATCCTGAACACAACAAAGTTAGAACTCAAAACAAAGTTAACGGGATAAAATTCAGCGGGTAAATGAGGACTGGTTTGCTGAGGGTGCCGGCAATCCTGTGGACATGGAGTCTGCCTTCTGCAGAAGACCGATGGACTTCAAGCTGGACGGAAAGCAAGAGAGAACTCAGAAGGCGAGGCTGTGAGAAGGAGCACCTAAACCACCCAAGAGAAGTCCAGCTGGCCCTCTGTGCCTACACATTCTGCGTCTGCAGATTCGGTCAGCCATCAACTGAAAATATTTGGTAAGAAAATATCATGCAGATCTTTTCCTCATTATTATTCCCTAAATGATAGAGTTTAATGACTATTTATAAGGAATTTATATCGTATTAGGCAATATAAGTAAGGCAGAGATGATTGAAAGTTTACAGGAGGGTATACATAGGCTGCATGCAAAAATTCCACCGTTTTATACAAGGGCCTTGATTATTAGCAGATTCTGGTATCGGAAAGAAGGCCTGGAAACAATCCCCTCGGGTTTCCAGGATCTACCCTAACTAGATTATGGGATAGTTAGAGTATGGGACAAAACATTAAGGCCGATCTTTAGTCCAACATGCTTTTAAGGGTCTCAAATAGTGAATAGTTTACTCAGCCCAATTTGAGATAGTACAGCAAGAAAATACGGGCTATATTATGTTTAAAATTGGTTTTTGGGGGACAGTGGTCATATGGGTCCTGAGATATGCTCCCCAGAGGTCTCTCGGAGTGCTGGGTGTCGGTCTCAGCCACATTTAGGAATGCAAAGCCTGCTGGAACTTCCAGGTCGACTTTTCACTCGTCTCTGATTGTTGGTCTCTCCGTCTAGTGCAGATGAACCTTATCATTTTCAATGGTTGTGCTCGTGTAAGACCTTTAAAAACCAAGACCTGCGTGTTCTTCATGAAAATGTAAGAGTCCCTGACATTTAGGGTAACAGAAGGAGTTGCTCTGATATTCTTTGCTAAATTTATAAGATTTGGCTGAAACCCCAAGCGTCTGTCCTATCACAGTGAGTATTAGTCACTCTTTAAAAGCTTTAGCTTACTGTACTTTGGCGTGTGAGTGTGTTAAATGCCATGAACTATGTGACTGGTGGGCAGATAAATTGCCCAGATTCAAGCAACATTTTCTTCAACTCTTGACTACACAGTCATTTAGTTTAGCTGATCCGAGACCTCGGTGTTCAAATCCTTTGTGAGAAAAAGAAGAGACTAACAGGAATGACTCATAATGTCCACACAGTTAGAAAAGTCTTTTAAAGATTATCTGTTGTAGCATTCTCAAAACGCTTTTCCACTAATGGTGAGGGACAGCAAAATAATACCAAGAGAGAGATTCTAAGGTCAGATAATGCGGCAGACGCCAGGTTAAGCAAAGTCAAACTAGTTTCTCTGTGATGGGACTTCTTAGAGACTTTAATATTTCACTATGGATTAAGAATCAAGAGTTATCAGTTTATTTAACTAATGTCTTTTTTCATTTTGTAGACATAGTGTTCTGATAAATGCTGGTTTATTTTCTCGTCAAAAAAGAAAGCAAAATTCAGAGTGGTTGAGGAATGAGTGTGTCTAAAGTTACAACACTACTTTTGCACAAGTAGGTAGCAAATGATCTACCTGAATGTTGAACCACCATGTTGGTATAGTACCACATGGAAAACAGAAGAAGGAAGAACTGTGGCCAGGCCTGAAACCATCAATGCTGCAGGTTTTGAGTTCCATTTGACAAGGAAGATGGGGATGGTAGGAAGGAGTCCTACACCAACACACTGGATTGGTACATGAGATGTGTTGAACCACACAGAACTTTTGGGTGAGGCCATAGCCTCCAGCCACCAGAGAAACTTGCCATCCACCGTCTTCATTTTGGTTATCATTCTCATGGACTGGATGGATTTCCAAGGGGAGTGTGTGGAGTACCGATTAAACAAGGGCATTTATCTCCGATAACAAGCTTTTCTGTTGGCTTATCAGTCTTCTGGGAAATACATATTGTGTGTATGTTAATATTACATTTTTGTTTGTTTTTAAATTTGGACTAGAATATTTTTCTAAGCACATTTGGAAAGACACTATTAGAGAGGACTTTAATTTCTATTAATAATTTTAGGAAGAAAAATTTATAGTAGGATTTGTGACCCACAGATCCCTAAGTGTTACATAAATAGTCCAGGAAGCTGCAAAATGATCTTATGTAAAGTTACTCCACAAAATGCATGTTTAATTACCACTTACTAATGTAACAGATGCATGTGAAATTACTTAGGGTGACACGTACTATTCTGAACAATACAGTATCAGCCCAGGGTAGCAAGGGCATGCAACATAACTTGTTTTTAATTGAGCAATTTATCACCCAACAAAATAAGAGACAGCTTGTGTTTTATAAGCTTTTGTAGTACATCATTATCCAACAATAAATGCAAAAATGAATTACAAAAAAACAAACCTTAAGCAAGGAAAAAAATTAAAGGCACAGATTTCTTTGGACTTAGCCACCTAAAGATTTTATATGAAAAGTTAGAAGTGGGTTGATATCATGTCGGTTATTTTAAAGGCAAAACTTTAATGCTTTCCTTTTAACTTGATCACACTATTTTCAATGTATCCTAAAAACTAACCCCTAAGGATAGCCCTGAGCAATTTTAAAGATATAACTCTCAAATTTAGAATTTATTTTGATTTTGTAAAAATGCAAAGTGGAAGCTTTCTTGTTGAAAGAGATTATTTTTCACTGTCTATATATACACGTACATACACACATACAGCTGCACAGACAAAGGAATAACAAGTCATATTGTAAAAAAAAAAAAAATCACAAAAGGAGAACAGTACAGACCAGGATCATACTTGGAAGGTTTCGGAATTGAGCTATCCTGGAATTTCTGAGTGGGGCGGTAGTTAATCACTTTTTGGCAACAGCTAACATTCATGATTAAATGAATGTCAAAGACAAGGTTGAAGGGGAGGGAAGCCCACAGAGTATTGCTGACTGAGGGATAAATATGGAAAGGTCAAAGGCCAGGCTTCCTGCCTGGCTTTTGCCTATTGCTGGCCGTGGTGTGACTACAGTTTACTGCACGTATCGACCCTTGTGCTGTTTTTATTCTGGACCAGCTGTGTCCCCTCCCTGTCACCTGGTACCTGTCTCGTCCTCCTGTTCCATCTCCCTGCCCTCTCACCCTGACTTTGGTCCTTTTAAATGACTCCCGCACTGCCTGTGGCCTCAGTCCAGTAGCCACAAGTAGGGTCCTCAAGTGACCTTTGTGCTGCACTAAAATATGTGAGAGATTCTGAACCTTTCCTGCCCTGTAAGAATTACTAACTCAGGAGTCAATAAACAATTTATTCATTCTTTTCTTCATTCCAGGGGCTCAGGCCGGTGCTGGCAGGTTAGGCAGGCTGCCATTAGGGAGGTGACAACCTAGTAAACATCAGGATGAAAATGTTTTATAGGATGAGGCTAAAGAAGGATCTGGGGTAAGGACTCACAGGTGTGTGACTCTCCCTAGTGAGCCAGGTACCTAGAACCCCAGCCTGATGGGGGAGGAGTAGGTAGCCACTGTTCCCCAATTAGTTTCATGCCCCTTATTCATATTTTTGATTAAACAATTCCAGGAAAGTTGTTGGTACTAAATCTTACAATGGTTATTGTGCATTCACATCTCTTACAAGAGAAATTATTTATTTGTGCCTGTCTTAGTGCAGAAAAGACTCGAAGTGCCATATGTAGAGAACCTGAAGTGTCATCTGTGATAATGTGAATGTATTTTAAAGGCAAAAACCTCACTATTTAAAGGAATAGTGATGAATTATTTTGTAAACTGAAACATACTTTTGAAACATAAATATTAGCTTCATAAACTCTCTTGCTTAAAAGTCCAGATCTGTGTACTTTGAATCATCTCCAGAAGTATGATATACCTGTGTACATTTCCTAGGGGAAAATTCCTAGCACTGACTTAAGACTGTGTCTTGAATGCCATATAAACTTTAGATACTGCTCTCATTTTCCTCTGACTTCACTTTTCTCACTTATTTCATCTGTTAGTTTTTTTCTTCATTTTACACTCTAAGTCTATGTAAGCTGACTTAAATCTTTTCTGTAACCAACTGGGTTATAATAAAATACAAACGACATCTCTCTAGGATGCACATATCCTTATATTGGTGTGCTGGACCTAGTCCACAGACAAAAAAACCCAAACCCCATTCAATTCCATGACATTATTAAAAACGTTCAGTATCTGGGCACCAGTCAAGGTCTCGCGGGTTAATAATTTATTACTAACCACTTTCTGTTAAATACCAAGGCTTTTTATGCCTCTAAAAACAAGGCACACATTTTGCTCTTGAAGACACAATTAAATGTTCTGTTGGAAGGTTGTTTCTGATATAACTTTTTGCATATGAATAAGAAAAGAAAAACAATCCAGGCTGCCAATTCTTTAGCCTCCTTGAACATCAGAGGCCGAGAAAACAACATTTTCAAACCTTATATATATATATCAACAGAATAAAATATTTTGAAGACACACTAGTCACATATGGTTATCCCAGAATAACACAATCCATGGATATGGGTGTTATTGTTTTTTGTTCTGCAAGAAAGCTTCACACACTCTTTCACAGATATGCCAAGTATAGCTTGATTCATAATAGATTCATAATAGATGCTGAAAGATGAACGCATGAACTGCCTGCAAAGTAGCTACCCGTGTTTTCTTTGCTGTTGACAAAGACAACAGCATTTTCTTTGCCTTGGAGTGGGAATCAGGATATTTATCTACTGGTCTAAAAAGCCCCTAAGAAGAGTGGGAAATTAGTGCAGCATGTGATGAGGTGATTTCACTATTTTTTAAAAAAATCTCAGTAATCCTTTAAAACAAAGTACATTCATCCCTGGATATCCATCAGTAATTGGTTCCAGGATGCCTGTGGCTACTGAAATCTGGGGATGCTCAAGTCTCTTACATAAAACAGTGTTGTACTTGCACAGAACCTATGTTCCTCCTACTGTGTATTTTGAATCATCTTTAGTTATAATACCTAATGTAATTCAATTTTATGTAAATAGTTGTTATACTGTATTGTTTAGAGGATAGTGGTGAGAAAAAATCTATACATTTTCAGTTCAGACATAATTTCCCCCCAAATATTGATTGAATCCAGGGAGGCAGAACCTGTGTATTTTAGAGCCAAGCTATACTTCTTCTCCTGCTTAAATAACTTTTCCCTCACTGGAATGTAAATGATAAAGTAGAAATCATCTGAAAAATCCTTTAATATGCTTTGAAGGACAGTAATATGGAATACATATAACTATTTCCAGATCAGAATATATATATATATATATATATATATATATATATATATATATATATATATATATATATGTATATATATATATATATATGCATTTGCAGTTCTAAGAACTCAAGGAAATCCTGGATTCCAGCCCCCATACTACCACTGACTAACTGAACTTCTGTTAACATACTTGAGTCTGCTCATCTGATTCATTCTACCCAGCAGGAAATTAGTTAACATTTAGCAGTACATTCAACGTAGTGTTCTGAATGGTGAATACATATAATAGAGCCCTGATTCTTTTTGAAATTATAGTCACTAGACCATAAGAAGGGAGAGAGATACACACAAAAACTGATGATAGAAAGGCAAAACTACTCACAAAGGGAGTTTAAAAGTTCAGACTAAGCCATCTTGTAAGCTTTTTCTAAGCTTGGGGGCCCTATAAAAACTTTGTCCTGACAAGATGATTTTGCCCTAATTACGGCATGTGTTCAGAAATAATTTACTAGCAAGTACGTTGATCCTATTAGAAATGGGAGACAACACCTTACAAAATGTATGCTAGAGCTGGTAGGAGGATAACGCTGAGTTTCCAAGTAGGGGCAGGAAGTAGGCTGGACAATGTGGTTCACTGCTAGGGAAAGGAGTTGGGAGGGAGTCCAAGATGGCAAAGCCCTCCCACCCCCCATGTTGACAGCTTGGCATGGAGAATCCAGAGCAGAAGAGGCAGATGAACAGAGCAGAGGAGACAACAGTCGATATTGAAGATGGTCAGGAAATAAGCTTGTAAACTCTGAGAGGAGATTTGCGCATCTGGCTTTTGACCCTGAGAAAGGAAGAAGCAAAGAAAGGTAATGCTGGAACAAGTGTAGCTGCCTCTCCATACTCGTGAGTTCCACGTCTGTGGAGTCAAAGGCATGTGGACCAAAACAAATGCTGGAAAACCTGTGTCTGTACTAAATATGTACAGACTGTCCCCCTTCTAATTATTCCCTCAACAATATGGCACAGCAACAATTTAGATAGAATTTATATCATACAGTATGAGGCACTGTGAGTAATCTAGAGATGATATAGAGATGACATAGGAGGCTGTGTGTGTTAAGTTTAAATACTGCGCCATTTCGTATAAGAGACGTGAACATCCTTGGGTTTGGTATGGAGCAGGGTTGGTTTTCGAACCAATCTCTTAAAGATACCAAGGAATGACTGGGTGGTACTGGACAGTTGTCAGAACAGGAGGTTAGGAGCTAGGGTCAGGGCAGAAACCTGGCTATTAACAGAGATGAGACTGGAAGCAAGGGGATGTGACCTAAATGCTGGACTATTTATCAGAAAGCTTAAGTTTCTCTATGCAAGCAATGATGGGTCTCGGTAAGTGACAATAGGACAGAGTCTGGGGGTGAGAATTGGGCTGTAGAGGACAGGGCTATGGCACCTGAGGCATTCGGGGCCAAGCAACCCAGTTGAGGCAATGTTATACACTAGGCTTCCTCGGGTATAGCAGAGGCTCTCTTCATGGATGGGCGGCCATGTATCTTGCATTCTGGGATGAAATTCATGAAGAATTACAGGCGCCAGTCCCCTTTAGATACTGGGGGGTGCCTGTACTAACTTTATAGTGCATGCAAAATATCCCAAAAGTGCCTGGTGTTAAGAAAAGGCTCAAGAAACATTGCCTCCCCTTCTCCTTCCCATAATATCTTACTACTTGGTCAGCCGGAAATCCCTGAGCACCGCCCGAGTCACTGACCAGAGCAAGGTCCTTAATGAGTGCTCTCGCAGTGGCACTGATGCCACCTAATGCTTTTAGGGAGTATATCTGAAGAGCCCGTGGAAAAATTCTGCAAGTTGTGTTTAGAAAGCAAACCTGGGCAACATCTCATGCTGTTTCATTCCTTCCAGCGTTCTCGGCTTGCCTCCCCCGCTCCTCTTCTTCCTCCTCATCCTTCTCCTCCCTCCCATTCTGCTCCTTACCCACCACCTCCTCTTTCTCTTCTTTTTCTTATGTACTAAGCAACTCATTTTCAAGTCTTTTTAATAGAACCTTTCCCCCTGGGAGACAGAGAAATCACTGCTCAGGACCAAACACAGGACCCAAGAAAGATCAATGCTAACTCCAGTTTGATGGACTTGGATACAGTTGCATGGGGGATGCTAAGGTCATGGCAACAGTTTCATTCAATGGAGGATACCAGATGAGTCTTAGTTAGGTTTTCTAGAGTCAATTGTTTGTAAGAGGTCAGATTTAATAGAGGACATTTACAAGGTACAATATTCACCCACTAGCCAAATGCAAGAAGTGCCGAATGTCTACCTAAGCACTGGAGACCCGAAAAATCCAATCAAGGGCTGGGAGCCCTCAGCACTGTCCCATGTACGTCCGTGTCTGCAGATGATGGCTGAAGAAAGTTTTACTGGACCCAGGATACAATGTTCGCAGCAGAAATGACAACCAGAGCTCCTCCAAAGCAACAGCAGCCATCCTTGATGACAGCAAGGCCCCAAGCACCTTCCTCAACGAGAACAGCCAAGTTCCCTTCAGGAGAACCAGCCGCAGCAGAGCTTCTCCTGGGAAACAGCCCACCAACTAGCTACGGCTCCCACTCTGCTTTATGTTGTGTCAGCAACAATCCTCAGGTGGATCTTGTACGCCCAGCATCACACCAACTCAGTCAAGCTGGGCGTTCTGGCGCAAGTTGACCACATTAAATCTGCCACAATATATGATTTTTAAATATTTAGCTCAAAGCTGAGTATGGTGGTACATGCTTATAATCCTAGCACTCAGGGGGCTGAGGCAAGAAGATCATGAGATGGAGACCAGCCAGGTCTACATAGGAAGTTTAAGCCCAGCATGGATTGCAGAGAGAGACACTGTCTCAAAATGATGATAATAATGATAACAACACAACAACAACAACAACAAAATTTTAGCCTGACACATTGAAGATGAAATTAAGAGCATATTTTAAGGAACATCCCCCATAAGGTTGAAAGTATAGAGAAATTTTTTCCTCACAACTCCTCTAACTCACATATAACATTGCAAATTGTTCTGTGGCACTATGACAAAGTTAATATCTTCTTGTATTGACTTATACTCTTGTATTCATCAAAAATATATTACACGACCCAGTGTTAGACTCTCTACCTTCTGCTACAAAGGCAGAAAGCTAAATCAGAAATGAACACTATTGTTAAGGAGTTTCAAAGCAAGAACATGGTTTTAAAATACAGCAGGTTCTTGAAACATTGGTGTTCAGTCAGGCATTTTGGAAACCTGTCTAGAGAATAAGATATTGGACTGATCATTGTGTTATTTGGTTCACCAGAAGTTTATACCCTGTAGGAGCCTCCATCTT
This sequence comes from Hystrix cristata, assembly GCA_004026905.1. Classification (NCBI taxonomy): domain Eukaryota; kingdom Metazoa; phylum Chordata; class Mammalia; order Rodentia; family Hystricidae; genus Hystrix; species Hystrix cristata. The sequence goes on from PVJO010005535.1 coordinate 74,308, forward strand.
CCATATTTAAAGTGGAAACAAAGTAGAAAATCTTCAGTGGTGGATCTCAGGATAAGATTGATGTGCTCCTATTGAGAAATCAAAACCACTTTTGCTGTTATTTACTGACACAGAAGAACATATTTTGGGAGCAGGCACGTTACTCACAACATTTTGGAGTAAATGAGATACGAGGAAGCCCTTCCTGGTGCTTTCTAGAAAAGAAAAGCTGAGGCTAGGAGTTGACAGGTTGATAGACCTAAAGGTAAAAATACTGGGGGGAAAATCTAATCAAAAGAGGAAGGAACATTATAAAATACTGAATTTATCAATGGAGAGATAGTGTCTGGTTAAATATATTGTAAATGAGAGCACTGGGCAGGAATTATCTGAACTATTAATGTGGGAGACCTGTGGCTTTACCATCAGGAAAACAGACAAGAGAGAATGAAAAAGGTCCTCAGAGAGCTTTAAGTCCACTTCAGTGTTTCTACATGGAGGAAAATGATCTTCGCCCCGCAGTCTGTTCAGTGTTTAATTCCCAGGAGATGCGGATGCCGTCCAGTTAGAGCCTTACGCCCTCCCTGCAGCCTGACTGCAGCTTTTTGCCCACCCTTTCTCTTTTAACCTGTCTTCTCTTTGCTTTTTTCATCCTGTCTCTCTCTTCTGTCTCTGCCATGGCCCCTCAATGTGGCCAAAACAGAGGAAAAGAAACCGTCAGTTCTATTTCCCTTGCCTTAAATTATTTTCTATAGTGTTCAGTCCTACTACTGTGCCATAAGGCTTTCATTTGCTAAATGCATTGAGAAGACAGCAAAAATATTGGTTGAATCATATTTTTTTGCGATAAAAATGACAATTTTCTAGAGCAACAGAAAAGTAAAATCATGTTTTCGTTGGGGAAAATATTCAAAGCTACAATTATCTCGTGGTCTGTCACACACAGAAATCTCGGGAGAGGTAAGAGTGATCAGTCACTTCCCATTCTGGTGCGCCAAAGGCAAGAAGGAGGAAATAAGCAAGGTGGCTGGTCAGAAAAAATGAATGAGACCCACAAGAAATTGGAGCTCAGTGAGCTAAGAGCCACTGTGAACAATGTGCCAACCTTTCAAATGCTCTACTTTCTTCTCTTACCTACCCGTTGATTATAAGGAAATAAACCATAACACCTCTGTAAATGTTTGCTTGACCACCATGACCATAAACAAGCGGGATGTTACATTCTTTTCTTGCTTTCCTGCAGCACTTCTGACAGCCTTCTAAAGATGCTCAATGAGGATCGCTCTGAAATACACGTGTATGGGAATCTGCTCTTCTGCTGTCTCATCCAAACTCATGGCAGGCAGCCTCAAGTCCTGCACATGACAGTCTGAAATTGCCAGGATGTGTGCCCAGGGAGCAAGCCTCTCAGATAGGAGTTCTCAGGCATTCAGTGGGCAGTGATGGTCTTTAGGAGCTGTGGTTCTTGAAGACGCACGATAAACTTGATGTTGTTTGTCTTCTCACTGTTGCTCAAGCATTTGGTAGACAGAATATTTTTATCCCAACACAAACATGGAGTATCGTGTGTGTTTACAAATGCAACAATTTTAAGATAAAATAAGAAACTTCAAAATATTTCATGCTTGCCTCTGTCTGCTTCAAGCTCTGACATCAGGCCTCAAGAGGTCTTTGTTATAGTTTAGATTTTAATTGTCTTGTGAGGGCCCATGTATTGAAGGTTTGGTCCCCAGCCTGTGGTGCCATTAGAAAGTGGGGGAACCTTTAGGAAGTGGAGCTGAGTGGAAGCAAGTCAGATCATTGGGGGCATGTCCTTGAAGGCAGTAATAGGATCTTGGCCCTTTCCTCCCCTGCCCTCTGCTTCCCAGCTTCTGAGTCCTCCTCAGCAATGCACTCCCACTATGTCCTGGCCACCACAGACCCAAAGCAACAGGGTCAAACAACTGGGTCAAGCACCCATGGCCTGAAGGCTCTGAAACCATGACCTAAAATCAATCTTTAAGTGAATTATCTCAGCTACTCAGTAACAGCTGACCAACACAGTACTGTTTTATTCTTCTTTGTCATCAGAGGATAATAATTCAGAAGAAATACTTAAAAATCACTTCCGTGAAGAATATAACTTCCTTTTCCCCACTGCACTGCCACTCGGTTGTAGCTTCCAACACCAAACCCATCCCTCAAATTAACAGGTGAAAGACATTGCTGAGTTGTTTTAATTTTGTACAACAACAGGCTAGGTGTGTTTTCTAAGGTGAATGGAGGAGAGGCTTGTGAGATACTGGAAGGAGTCTGCCTTTGAGAGTGAAGAATAAAAACTCACATCGTTAGAGTGGGTAAAACTCTAGCTTCTCTTCTCTGGGAAGAACCTTTGAGCCAGGGGTTGACATTCTCCAATTCTGGGGACTGGAATTAGCTCATCATGTTTAAAACTTCACAGAAACTACTGCAGTGAGGAGGAGATGGAAGGAGGGGGGTGATGGGGAGACTTGTATTCCCTTGATTTATCTGTTCTTTGTTTTGGTTTCTAACTGGGTCATTGTACTGGCAGGGGGCCTCAGCTTCAAACTGTCTTTTCACAGTTCCCTGTCATTTTCATTGAAGGAGAAACCTTCCTCCTTAATGAGGGCTCCCCACAACCTGTTATCTGGAAGAAATCTTAGTTAGAAATGGGTCATCCTTAGAAAGAATCTGAAAGAGTGATAGGTGGGGGGAGGGAAGGACTTCCCGAAAGGAGGTCACATCACACTGGTAAAAATCAAACTCCCAGTATATACGTAGATGAGTTGTCTCTCAGAATCCTCTTTTCCTCTGTAACACAGCTGTCATCATGCAGGTCCTGACCATTGTCACATGGAGACCTGCAGCGCCACCATTTGTTTTACCCATTTATACCAGAAACAGGTATACACTGACATATATGCAGAAGGCTCAAACATGAATGAACGATTTGTTTCCAAAAGCTTGCTGGGTAGTAGTACTTATCCACACATAGGTAGATAATTACAAGAAGATGAAAGGGTAGTAACAGATGTAAACTCCAGGTTACTATGGGGTCTCCAAAAATGGTCATCATGCTGAGTTGGTAGTGATCATAAAGTGTGCACCGAAATGGTGGCTTCCTGGAGGAGATGATGGCAGAGTAAGATCTGGCTCCCATATGCTTATTCAAGCTCATCTGATTCACTGTGCTCCAGCCACACTGGCAGTGGTGCCTCCCACTCCCTTTCTTCTCTTTCTCCTTCCTAGCACACCACCTTCTTTCCTGGCGCAGAGCCCTTACCCTTCCCATCCTCTCTTTCATGATTATCCTGGTTACAACTTGATTTGGTTCCACTCATACTTTATTCTTATCAGTACCGTCTCCTCAGAGAGACCTCTCCTGACAACTCCAGCTAAAGCATCCTGTGTCTGTTAGGGTAGGGTGGGCCATGCTGTAAAGTGGCTTAAGTAAAATGAGGTTTATTTTGCATATGCAATAGTCCCAAGTGACTGTTCCTGGTTAGCAAGTGGGTGTCTTGATGCAGGGACTCAATTTGGGGCTTAGTCAGCCCCTTGGGCTTCATTGTTGCCTTGATCCAACTGGAAGAAGGGAGGAAACATATTCCTCTTCTCAAAATTCTAACCCATCACTGCTGCTTACATTCCATTGGCCAGAATGGTCATACCAGGATAGGAAATGGAGTCTAGCCATGTGCTTAGAAAAGAGAGGACCTGCTACAGCATTCGTGGTTCACCACACAATGCTTCCCCGCAAACTTACATAAATTTGTCCGCTTTGTCCTACTTTTCCTTTTAGGGCACTTATTGCAGCTTATTGCAGACCTCCCTATACCTTGTTTGTTGATTTACTGTCTTGTTATGTTGGCGCCTCACACAAGCATGTCAGTTCTCTGAAATCTAGGATCTTGCCTATTTAGTTTAATGCTCTTTCCCCATTCCTGAGTATTTGAAGGCCCATAGATAGTGGAAAATATTGACTGAATTAATAAATGGGTGATTATGCAGAATCTTAACAGATAATAGAGGGTAGTTGGGGAATGTGTGCGTGTACATGTGCGTGTGTGTGTGTGTGTGTGTGTCTGAGAGAGACAGAGAGAGAGAGAGGGAAAAGGCTTCCAGACAGCGGAGAAAGTTCTAGCAATGACAGTGATGAATTACCAACACGGGATAATAATATTTGACTTAAGGAATCAAGGAATGATTGATGATAGTACTAGAGAAATAAGGAGGGGCCAATCTTTTGCTTCTCCCAAAACATTTAAATATTTAACTTTCAGTCTATAATTTCCATGTTTTACAAGCTTTAGAGGTTCCTCTTTTCAATAGTATACTCCAATGATCTTCCATGGTTTGTATTATGGTTTAAATATGAAATATCCCCCAAAACTCATACACTGGGAGCAATAATCTCATCAGTGGATTGATCAGTGGAATTCGTAGTTGAACATACTATCAGGAAGTTGGGGCCTTGTTGGAGAAGTAGGTCACTGGGAGTGTGCCTTTGAAGCAGGTGTCTTTCCTCTGGTTCTTCCCCTGCTCTCTGTTTCCTGGTTGCCATGAGTTGAGCAGCTTTCCTCCGCTGTACCCTTCTGCCATTTTTTTTTCTGCCTTGGAGCCAGCCAACAATGGACTAAAATCTCTGAAATCATGAGCCAAATTAAACCTCTCTTCCTTTAAGATGCAGCTGTCAAGTACTTTGTCCTGGCAATGGAAAAGTGACCAAAACAGTTTGATTCAACTTTGTTCCTCCACTCTTGTTTTTCACTGTCCTTCTATCTTCCTACAGTCCTCATGGGAATTTCTGTCACCTTTTCTCCTCACTCCCCTGGTGCTATCCCTTCACCTGGTACATCCTCCTCCTTTTTCCTTGGATGCCATCTGTGTTCTAGTTAGTGTTCACATCATCCATACAGCTTTCTTCAATGACTATAGCTAAAATAGCTCACAGTCATTTCCCCCCTCTGAATTTCTTTTATGTACTTAATATTTAATCAGCTACAAAGTATAAAGTTATGTTCTCCTATGGTACTCTTTCATTATTTGTATGGTAATCTTATCTCACTGATAATATTTTAACGTCCTAGAGTAGAGAGTATGTTTTAGACTTATGATCTGACATCATTCATTCATTCATTCATTTAACGAAATACACCATGCATCGGATGTAGGTGTGCAGAGGTGTCGGAGGCTCTGTCCCTTCTCCCTAGGCTGTGCTGCTGGCAGTGACCGATCTTGTGGATGTGAATTTGCATAAGACAGGGTCTTTATTCTTGAGACATACACCGCCCTGGGGCAGACACAGGTAATACCAGAAGTTGTAGCTCCAGAAGTAGAGAGCTATTTCCTTCAAATCAAGATTTAGGAAGGATGTACCCTAGTTGTAAAAAGGGTCCAGTAGGCCACGTATCCAGTTGTCATTGCTGACAGTCTGTCACCTAATCCATTGGGGAAAAACAAACTGTTGTGAATTCCAGCTCTTGACTCTAAAGTGTTGTTTTAAAGGTTCCAAAAGAAGCTAAAATTTCAGTTACATTCATGGAGAAAGATTTTACCACCAAATGTGATTCCTGTTGGTTTATGACCAGGAAGGTACATCCCTCAGTTCACTTGGGTTTGATCAAAGCCACAGGAAACAAGTTGTTGGTTATTATCGAGCATTAGCCACCGGCTGGGCAGAGGCGATGGCCTGAGGACCGTTCTGCAGTCCTGCTGCATTATTAGGGGGAAGCAGCCTGTGCTGTGAAAGGAGGCGGAACTGGCAATGGTAACACTTTCATTTTTCTTCTTTCGCAGCCTGGCTTTCCAGCACTGTAATCAGCGCCAGTTTTGATGTATTGTACTGTCTGAAGGGGAGAGGAGGCGGCTCAGACGGGCGAGTGCCCCAGGGAGTCCTGCTGTGGGTGGGGAGGTCCGGTTTGCTCAGTGAAGTCATCTTGTACGTGCATTCATTGTTGCTGTGGGCATCCAACACTTCTTTTATGTTAAGTCTATACAGATGCCCTGTCTCTTCTGACTTTATATTCTCTCCTTGACAGAAAAGGCAGCTGGACAATGCCAGGGAACTATGGGGCAGAAAGGAGGCACAGGTAGCTGAATGCAGCACATTTACTTCTGCAGTTATTTCCAAGAGTGAGAAACAAGGGGTCAGGGTGAATGAATTCCACCTTCATTCTCCCCCTTTTTATTGGGTAAGTTTGCAGTTCATGGTATTTGCATTTGTCTGGGGGAATAGGCACATATATAAAATATATCTCAATCATTCTTGATTCCCTTTCCCTCACCATCCCTATCCCTTTCGCCATCTCCAAAAGGTCCACCTTCATTTTATTCTTTAATTTTGTTAGGCGTTTCTCTCTCCTTTACCAGACCCTTGACACAAAGATAGAAACTCCATCCTTTCACAGTATTACCTACTTATTTTACTAAGCTCATTCTCCAGCAGACTTACAGGGATGGCTACAGGCAGACAGAAGGGTTCAATGGCCCAAGTAATTCCTCAGCTGGATATTTAGAGCAGAAATTTTCAGCCAGCTGCCTTGGCTTTTCTTGCTTACACCCTTCCTTTTATCACCCCGATTCTTCTCTCACGTCTGTGCCTCATTATCTCAGTGTTATTGGTTTAGTGCCAGCTCGAGGCCGAGTCCTGCCAGCCTGTAGCCTCATGCCCTCATTAGACATGCGTAGGAAGAGAGTTAGTACTCACTAAATCATCCATGTGCTCCTCTATCATTCCAGCCTCCTTTGGGCTAGATTGGGCCCCGTGACTTGTTCAGACCAATGGCTAGAAACAAAAATAAGAATTTCTGGATTCTGATTGTCAAGAGGTGGAACTTCCAGATTAAGTTTGCTGGGAGCTCAGTGTCTCTTCTACCCCTTTCCTCCTGGAAGGCACTTAACTTCCCATGATGTTGCTTCAAGAGGAAATCACCTCAGACTTAAGGTTTGCAAGAGATAAGCCTTTCTTGTGTTAAATCTCTGAAATATGGGGATTTGTCTGTTGTTAAATTAAATATATATTTATATACTATCTATCTATCTATCGATCGATCTATCTATCTATCTATAGATAGAGGGAAATAAATAGAAGCAGTCATCAGTAGTTACTACACAGCCACAGCAGCAACATAATTATGTCTTACAGTACCCACAAACACATCCACAATGATTCCACTCCCTTTCAATGTGGCTCTTGCTCGAAAAGGAGGGTTGTTGTTATTGTTGTTGTTGTTGTTGTTGTTGTTGTTTTGGTCTGGACAGCTCCTTCTATAGAGGTGTTAGGAATATTTGTGTGATCTGATGAACACGTGATGATGGGTCAGCATTTCTCTGTCATAGGATGATTTCTGGCTAATGCACACTGAAATGTTACATAAGGAGCCGGCACATGGCAGCCCATTTGTGGTGTCCTGTTTTGTGTTATGCTCCTCGTCTACGGTGTGAGGTCCATGTGCATCACATTGGTGCCTATTTCAGTCTTTCTCAAACCCTCAAGTGTCACTCAGACACATACCTTACTCAGAAATCCAGACTTCCACTGCTACTGCTTTCCCCAAAATCTTTTTCATATTGTCCTCTCTGATGTTAATACCCTCCTTCCTTTGTTCTTTTACATTCCAATTCTCTATCTTTCTTTCCAAGGTGCCATAAATTTCAATGTGCCTATATTTTTGGATTTAGTTCAAGCATCACCTTCTCCACAAGGCTTTTCTTAACCCTCTCCTCACCTCTTGGAGTGTCCTGTTTCTAGCATAGCAAGTATGCAAATACAATCCCATGCGGTTCTTTGTATAGTTATAGGTTTGTGTGATCATCACCACAGTCAATATAAGGCCAGTTTCATCAACTTCAAAGAAAGTCCCAACTGACCATTCCTCACGTACTTCAATTCCACTCCTCCAACCCTAAGGAACTACTGTACTAATACACGTCAAGTCTCTATAGAATTTTCTTACACTGGACATTTCATATAAATGGAATAACATGACCTTGTGAATAGTCTTTCACTTCATTTTTTTTCAAGATTCATTCGTGTTGTGGCATTTATTTATCCCTTTTTATTTTTGAGTCATATTCTATTATATGGATGTAATGTATTCTGCTTATCCATTCCACAATTAGCAGGTGAAGGGAGGGGAGAGGAATGGGAAAGAAAGAAGCAACAAGATATATCATGTACAGGTACAAATCCCCTATGATGAATGTTATCACTATATACATCTAAAATATACCACTAAAATAAAATAAATTAAAAAAAACTTTCCACAATTTGGATACAGAATATAATGCCGCCTGGCATGTTGTTATAAAAGGTTTTGTGCTGACTTATGCTTTCAGTTCTGTTGGGTGTATACTGAGAAGCCAAGTTGCTGGGTCATACAGAAATTCTGTGCACGATCATGGAAAACCTTCTGGACTCTTTTCCAAAGTGGAAAATCAGGAGTGGAAGAGAGTTTCAATTTCTCCATATCCTTCTTGCTACTTGTTACTATTTGACTTCTGGATTCTAGCCATCTTAAGGAGCATGGAGGGGTATCTTTCATGATTTTGATTCACGTTTCTGATGACTAATGATGTTGAGCATCGTTTCATGAGCTATTTGTACATCTTCTTTGCAAAAATATCGATCCAGACACTGCCAATTTTTAATTAGGTTGTCATTTAATTATTGGGTTGAGAGGGAGCCTTTAAGAATTCAAGATAAAGCCATTTACAAGATGTATAATTTACAAGTACTTTCTCCCACTCCCTATGTTGTCTTTTCACTTTCTTGATAGTGTCTTATGAAGCATAAAAGTTTTGGATTGTTATGAAATACAATTTGTCTATTTTTTCTTTTGTTGTTTATTCTGTTGGTGCGATACGCAGGAATCCAATGCTCAATCCAAGGCCATACGATTTTCAATATATCGATTTGTAACAGTTTTATAATTTTAATTCTTACATTTAGGTTTTTGGTCAATTCGAGCTAATTTTGGTATATGATGTGAAGTGGGGTGTGTAACTTCATCTTTTTTGAGGGTGCGGTATATAGATGTTCAGTTGTACCACTATTTGTTGAAAACTATTTTTTCCTCCTTGAATTGCACGGGTACCCTTGTTGAAAATTAATTGACCACAGCATGAGAATTTAATTTGGCACTCTCAAATCTATGTCACTTACCCATATATTCATCTTTCTGCCAGGACCATGTGCTCTTGATTACTGTTGCTTTGTAGTAAATTTGAAATCAGGAAGTATGAGTTTTCCAACTTTCTTCTTCCCTTTCAAGATTGTTTTGATTATTCTGAGACATTTGCAATTCCATGTGAATTTTAGAATCAGCTTGTCAATTCTTATAAAGACCCAGCTGGGATGTTGATAAAGACAGCATTGAACCCATGGATCAGTTGAGCACGTTGCCACCTTATCAACATTACAACTTCCTGTCCGTGAACCTGGGATATTTTTTCCACTTATTTAGATCTTTAATTTTCATCAGCAATGTTTGTGATTTTCAGAATGTAAGTTTTTCACTTCTTTTGTTAAGAAATTTCCTAAGCAATTTTTTATGCTGCTTATAAATGGAATTATTGTCTTAATTTCATTTTCTGATTGTGAATTGCAAATACATAGAAATACAAATTTTGGGTGTTTTTGTTTTTGTTTTTGGTTTTTTGTGCTGGGGATTGAACTCGGGGCCTTGAACTTGCTAGGCAAGTGCTCTACCACTGAGCTAAATTCCCAAACCCTACAATTGTTTTCCATATGAATCTTGTATTTTAAAACATTTCTGGTCCAGTGTTTTTAGTTTCTAGTGGATTCTAGAGGGTGTTCTAGGTACAAGATCTTTTCATCTTGTGAAAAAAGAGAGTTTTACTTCTTCTTTTATGGTTTGGGTGCTCTGTATTTCTTTTTCTTGCTTACTTGCCCTGGGAAGGGCCTCTAGAACAATGTTGAACACAAGCAGCAAGAGTGGTCATCCCTGACTTTTTTCCTGATTGTTTTGGAGGGGAGAGAGCATCTAGTATTTAACCCTTAAATATGATTTCAGCTGTGGATTTTTCCTGGCCTTTATATCAGATCAAGGCAGTCCTTTCCAACTCCTACATGTTAAGTGTTTTCCAGATATCTTTTTTAATTTAGTTCCAGTGTGGACTGAGAGCATACTGTACACTGGATGATCTCTTTTAAATGTGATAAAATGTGTTTTGTAGCCCAGAATTTGGTCTAAGTTATAGATCAAGACCTCAAACTACATGTGAGTTTAAGAATGTATATTCTGTTTTGTTAAATAGTGCAGTCTATGTTGTATTCAGATGATTGTTGGTGTTCTCATGTTCAACTCTACCCTTATGATTTTCTTCCTGGTGCATCTATCCATTTCAAATGGATAGTGTTGAATTCTCCAACTTTATTAGTGGATTCACCCAACTTCCTTGTAGTCTATCAGATTTTTCCTCACATATTTTGACTGTTTGATGTTAGCTACATACAAATTAAAGATTTTTATGTTTTCTTGGAAAATTTACCTTTTTATAATTATGTAATTCCTCTCTTTGTTCCTGATAGTTTTCCTTCCTCTAAAGTCTGGTCTGTCTGAGATTAATACAGCTATTCCAGCTTTCTTATTAGTAGTGCTAGGACATGTCTTTTCCTATATCTTTACTTTTAATTATGTGTCATATTTAAGGTGGATTGCTTGAAATTGAGTCTTGCTTTCTGATTCAATCTGATAATCATTGTCTATAAATTGGTGTATTTGGACTATTATGTTTAAAGTGGTCATTGATATAGTTTGATATCTGCCATATTCATTACAGTTTTCCATTTGCTGCATTTCTTTACTTTTCCCATTTTTCCTTCTATTCTTTTTCTGCCTTTGGTCATTGTAACTGAGCATTTTATGATTCTATTTTCTCTCATATTTTTGCATGTCAGTTATACTTCTTTTTACACATTTAAACATTTACCATAGAATTTGAATACACATTTCCAACTAATCTGAGTCCGTTTTCAAATAACACTGTATTACAGTGTTCACAGGTGGTGTAAGTACCTTGCAATAACAAAATATTCATAATTCTTCCCTGCAGTCCTTTGAATTCATTTCACCTATACATACGCTGTGATTGTCAAATCCATTGGGCATGGCTGCTATTATTATTTTGAACAAATTATCATCAATTATATCAATTTAGTAAGAAGTAAACATTTTTATTTTACTTTTTATAATGCTCTTAATTTCTTTGTGTAGATCTGCACTTAATTTTCTTTCTCTTTGAAGGACCTCTCTGAACATTTACTTCCAAGCAGCTCTACTGGCAACAAACTCCCTGAAATTTAATTTTCTGAGAAAGTCTTTACTTCTCCTTCACTTTTAAAGGATCTTTTTTTTTCAACAGTTTTTTTTTTCTTAGTGCATGTCTGCATTACATAATGATTACATTTGTTGGGAAGGGAGAGATGGAACATGTACATAACAGATCTGAATTCTTTTTCATCCCCCTGCCCTCCTCTCCCCCTCTACTCTCACCCTCTCTTGATCTCCTTCCTATTTGAAAAAGATCTCCACACTTCTTACTATCTATTTTTTTTATTTTTACTTGCTGTTATTTATACTTGCCATTTCTCATATAAGAGAAACCATGTGATATGTTAGTTTATGTATTTGATTTATTTGACTTAATATTATGATCTCAAGGTGCATTATTTACCTATGAGTGACTCAAATTTATCCTTCTTTATGGCAGAGTAGTACTTCATTGTGCATAAATGCAATACCACATATTCATTATCCATTTATCTATTGATGGCAATAAGCCATTTCCAAGATTTAGCTGTTATGAATCGTGCTGCCATAAACTTGGGTATGCATGCATCGCTGTACTATGATGTCTTCAAGTTTTTTTGGAAGATACCTAAAATAGGAATACATGGGTCAAATGGAATTACTGAGTTTTTTGAGGAATCTCCATACTGATTTCCATAGTGGTTGTACTAGTTTATGTTCCCACAAACAATGTAGAAAGGGTTCTTTCTCCGTATATCCTCACCAGCATTTGTTATTATTTGATTTCTTGATGGTAACCATTCTTTCTGGAGTAAAATGGAATCTCAGTGTTGTTTTAATTTGTATTTCTCTAATGACTGGAAATGCCGAACATTTTTTCATTGATTTATTGGCTATTCATATTTCTTCTTCTGAGAAGTATCTATTCATTGCAGTTGTCCATTTTTTGATTGGGTCTTTTATTTTGGGGATTCTGATTTTTTTGAGTTACCATACATTCTAGATGTTAATCAGTTTGGCTATAGTAATAAAATCAGTAACAATAACAGCGTCAAAGACTAACCAGATATTGACATGCCTTAAGAGTCAGTAATGTATCACCCCTTACTACAGAACAGAGATTTATAATTATTGTAAGAACATTAAGACAAACCAGATATTGACCTACAGCAAATATCTACTAAATGGAACAACTTTACCTTCACTAACAATAGAACAGTATTCAACATTAATAGTGCAGCATTAACTAATTATTACATAGATTTATAAAGCTTAGTAGTTATACTAGTAAACATAGAGGCTATGGGGAACAGGAGCACAAAAAAAAGGTAAAATTTGAAAAATTAAGCAATAGAAGATGAGAACAAGGTGAGAAAAATGAAATAAAGTATCCTATTAAGAAGTAAAAGTAAATTAATAGTATTAGATAAAAGTAACAGAAAAGAACAAACAAAAAAGGAGAAAAAAGAAAAAATAGAGCAAATTAAAGGAAGAAAATTTAAAAATGAGGGAAAAATGAAAACAAAGAGAAAAGAAACAATAACAAAAAACGAAGGGGAAAAAAATCACTGAACGCCACAAAAAAAAAAAAATAACAACAAAGAAGGAAAAAAATAGGTCCAAAAAGGAGAAAAGGTTCTCTGTATTTCCAAATGAGTGGCTTTCCTCCTAGGACCTGCAGTCTTGGAATCCAGTAAGTCAGAGTCCTCTCTGCCCAATTGTCCCAGGCTCGTCCTCTCTCATGTTGGTAAACAGGGAAGCAGCTAGCACGCTGATCTCCACTAGATGTAGGCAGCAGGGCGGGGTCCTTAGCACACCACTGGACTCAACGCCATTCCTTCAGATCCAGCCACCTCTGAAAGCCACACCCACTGGGCCTGGTTTCCCACCACAGAGTTGCCCTGATATCCTCCCTTTCCTGAATTTGGACTTCTCATGGGATCCATGTCTGTTCCTTGGCCTCTTCCCATCTGTCTCTGTGGCTATCTCTCACAGGCACCGGGTTAGGGTAACATTGGAAGTCCGGAGTAAAGCTGTAGTGTGGCTGTTCTATGGCTCAGTCTCATGCAATTGACCATTTCTCAAAATGGCGCCTGATGAAACTCTGGCAATATGGTGGACATTGCACCGGATTTCTTTTCCAAATCTCTTTCACCTTGAAGAAGTCGCTTTCAGGCTAAAACCCCACACTGTTTTTGCAATTTACAATAGCCTGGGGCTTTCTTGGGCTATTGCTGCTGGCCCATCTGCTGTTTGTCACAGAAACTGATAACTCGTCAGGGCTTACTTTCTCTCCTGGGACATTGGGATCATCTAGGATTGGGTTATTGGTTGGTTGTCACCTCTGCGGTGCTGTACTGAGGGGAACCAAATTGTAGAGGCTGCTAGGAGTTGGCCGTTTGATGCTGCCCGGGCACGGAATCCACCACACAGAGTTGGCTAGAGGTGAATGCAGCTGCTGTCTTGTCATACTGCTGCAGCATGGCTGCTGTCTCAAAGGATCATTTCGAAAGATGCTGTATATATTTCTAGATTTGTGGGGCTTTTTCCCTTCTCAATACTTAGTATTTCACTACATTCTTCTTGCTTATATAATTTCTCAGGCCGTGTAAGATTTAATGCTCATCTTTCCTTCACAATAGCTAAGATCTTTCCCCTCTCCCTGACTTCTTTTACGATTCTTTCTTTGATTTTCTGTCATTTGACCATGTTATTGGTAGATGCAGTATTTTTGGCTTTTATTCTGAGTTTTCTGGATCTGTGATTTGGCATTTGGCATTAATTTGACAGAAATTCTCAATTATGATTATTTCACAGATTTCATATGTCTGTCTCTTTCTTTGCCTTCAAATATTCCTCTTACACATTCGTCATACCTTTTGCAGTTGTCCAACAGTTCTGGGATATGGAGGTTATGTTGTTATCAGTCTTTTTTTTTTCCTCTTTTTTTCCAGTTTCGCACGTTTCTATTGGCATATCTGCAAAATCAGAGAATCTTCCTTAGCTCTGCCCAGGCTAACACTGAGTCCATCTTCATTTCTGCTACAATGTTTTTGAACTCTGATATTGTTAAATTCGTAGAATTTCCATCTCTCTGCCTGTACTAGGCCTTGCTTCTCACACGTTGTTTAGCTTTTCTATTAGAGTGCTTAGCACATTAACCATAGTTGCTTTTAATTCCCAGTCTGATAATTCCAGCATCCCTGCCATATAAGAGTCTCTTTTTAATGTTTGCTCTGTCTCTTAAATTATGGTTTTGCCCTTTAATAATTGCTGTAATTTTTTTTATTAAAAGATGAACATGAGGGGCTAGATGAGAGGAACTCTGATAAATAGACCTTTCATGATGTGCTGGGTGTTAAAAGGAGGGGAAGCATAGTACACTGCTGTGATTAGGTCTTAGACCTTTGGATAGCCTGTCCCTCTAAGCTGTGAACCTCACAAACACTTCTCAGTTTCCTCTGCCACCAACCCCCAATCCCAGGTTGGGACAGGATGGCTAGAGCTGGTTATTTACTTTTCAACATGAATAGCTTGAGGTGGGTTAGGATTTAGTTTTCCCTTCTCTCATGTCAGTTAGGGTCTAATAAAAATCCCAATAAGTTAGGCTCTAGTAAAATGGTTTCCCTTGAAGGTAGAACTTATTAAGAAGTATAGAGTTTTTTGTTGTATACAAAATGATTCTTTTCATCTCCCCTTGCTGTAAACACAAGGAAATTTTTCTCTAATTTACACTTCAAAAGTTGATAGAGCTTTTGAAGGTAAAAAAATTCACAAAAATGTGGAGACCTCTGTGTGAGTTAGCTTTTCCTCAATGTGACAAAATATTTTAGACAAACAACTTATAACGAGGAAAAGTCATTTTGGCTCATGGTTTCAGAGATTTCAGTCCATGGTTGCCTGGCCCTGTTGCTTTGAGTTTGTGGGGAGGTAGAACATCATGGCAGAGAGTGCACAGTGAAGGAAAGCTGCTCACCTCATGGTAGCCAGGAAACTCTAAAATGGATGGGAAGGGGTCAATGTACCCTTCATAGGTACACCCTAATGACCCATTTTCCTTCCACTGCACTTACATACTAAAAGTTCCACCACCTCTCAATACCACTGTAGCCTGGTAAACAAGCCTTTAACATGGACCTTTGGGGGACATTCACGATCCAAACTATAAGGCAGGCATGGCGGCACATAACTGTAATCCCAGTATTCTGGGAGGCTGAGGCTGGAAGATTGAAAACACAAGCCCAACCTGGGCAACTCAATAAGACCCTGTCTCAAAACAAAAACAAGAGTAAATAAATAAACAAAAAAGGGTTGAGATGTAGTTCAGTGCAAAGACCCCAAGTTCAATACCACAGTATTGGAAAAGAAAAAGAAAAGTTAAGGAAACAAGAAACAATCTTCAAACTATAAGAGCTGCCCAACAGGAATTTTTTTTAAAGCACTCAGACTGTCCACGATGAACCTCTAGAAACTGCAGTTTAGGTTTTTCTACCCCACAGTTGGTTCCTGTGGAGATTTATGCTTGTGGATTTCTGCCTGTCTCTCCAATTTTGAGGGCAGCGGTTCTGTCTGTGATCTCATTTCTCTGACAGATCTGAAAAGAACTGTTGACTTTTCAGTTTGTACAGGTTTTACTTGTTTTTAAGTCAAAATGATGACTTCAAAGTTTCTTACATCATGAACCACAAACCAGAAGTCCTGTTGCACATTTTTATCATAAAAAGTTGTTAGATTTTCTTAAATGCTCTTTGTGAGTCTATTGAGATGATCCTGTGGCTTCTGGTTTTTATTCTCCCGATCTGGTGCATTACATTAATTGATTTGGGAATGTAAAACCAATCTTGCATTCCTGGGATAAATCTTGCTTGGTTGTGGTGTTTAACTTGTTTTTGATGTTGCTAGATTTAGTTTGGTAGAATTTGATTGAGGATTGTTGTGTCTAAAGTCATAATATATATTGGTTTATAGTTTTCTTTTCTTCTCATGTGTTTTTGTCTAATTTTGGTTATACTGCTGTCCTGCAATGAGTTGGAAAGTATTTCCTCCTCTTTAATTTTTGAAGTGCTCAGGATGAATCAGTAGTAATTCTCTAAATGTAGGATGCACCAATGAAGAATCTGGGTTTGCACTCTTCTTTGTGAGTACTTTTTTGATTACTAATTCAAAAGACTTGACTTGTTATAGGTCTATTCAGGTTATCTAATTTTTCTTGTCAGTTTTGATAGTTTATATTTTTCTAGGAATTTGACCCCTTGTTCTGAGTTATCTAATTTGCCATTTTACAACTGTTTATAATGAATCTTTTATATTATCTTTTTAATTCTGATGCATTGGTAGTAATGTTCTTTCTTTGACCTTCGAATTGATCCTGGTAACTTGTCTCCTCTCTTTCTTCTTAGTCGATCTAATTATAGGTTTGTCAGTTCTTTTTGTCTTTCCTAAGATCCAGCATTTGTTTTTGCTAATTTTCTCTATAAATTTTTTATTGTCTAGTTCATCAATTTCTTCTGTAATACTTGTTATTCTTCTTTCTGCTTGATTTAGGTTTAATGTACTCTTTTCTTCTTTTTTTCTAGTCTTAAAGTGGAAGTTTAGGTTATTAATCTGTGATGTTTCTATTTTTTAAACATAGGCATTTAGACGCTAATCACTGCTTTACTGCAACCCTGCACTTGATATTTTGTAACTTCACTTCCATTGATCTCAAGGTATTTTCTAAGTTTACTTTTTATTTCTCCTTTAACTCACTGTTCATTTAAAATATTCCTGTAATTTCTACATATTTGGTAATGTTCTTTCTGTTGTTGACTTCTAGCATCATTGTATTGTACAATAAGTAGATACTTTGTATTATCTTGAACTTTTAAAATTTACTAAGACCTTCTTTGGGATGTAATATATGATGTGCCCTGTCCAAGGTCCCGTACACACTGGTGAAGAATATGCATCTGCTGTTTTGCTGTGAAATAGTATTTTGTATATGTCTATTAGGTTCACTTGGTTTATAGTTTTGCTCAAGTACTTTATTTCCTTATTGATCTGTGCAGTTGTTCTATCCATTTATAGAGAGTGTGTATTGAGTTTTTAATATTATTATAGAATTGTGTATTTTTTCCTTTATTTCTCGCAGTGTTTGCTATAGATGCTACAAAATCCAAGAATGCATTATTATAATGATTGCTTTATATTGTGTATTTTAAAGAAGTTAAAAAAGTAAAAGATAACAATTATGTAGTTATAGCTTTTTAGTTATTAGGACTCTTATTTATAATTTCTGATTCTTTTCATTTGTTCCTGTGGATTCAAGTTACCATCTGGAGTCATTTCCTTAGCTCAACACAGCTTTACTTCCACCCACATCTTTTTGCTGTTATTGGCAAAGTTATCACATTCCTACATGTTATAGGCCCAACAATACCTTATATATATATATATATATATATATATATATATAAAATAATGTATATATACACACACAGTTTTATACAATTGCTTTTGATATCAGTAGAGAGAAAGAAATGAGAAGCAATTTGCATTTATACTCCTTTTATAATTACATTATTGCTTTTATTGGTGCTGTTTGTTTATTTGTATGAATCTAAATTATCATCTAGAATCACTTGCTTTCAGCCAGAGACGCTTCCTTGATATTGAATGAATACTAAGCTTCTTTTAGTATTTTTTTCTTCTAGTAAAAAACTTCTCTCAGTGTTTGTTCATGTAGGGATTTCTTTGTTTCACATGTTTTTGAAAGAGAACTTTTCTGGTAGTGGATTCTTGGTAGACATTTTCTTTTTTTTCTGGAGACTTTGAATATCTTATCTCACCACCTTCTGGTTTCCATTGTTTCCAATGAGAACTATTAATCTTTTTGGATCTCCTTTGAAAGAGATAAGTCATATTTTTCTTGCTGCTTTCAAGATTTTCCCTCCTGTCTTTGACATTCAACTCTTTACTACAGTGTGTCTGGGGAGCTCTTTGCCTTTGTCCTAGTTGTTCATTGAGATTCCAGAGGGTATCAAATAATTCTTTTTGATAAATGTGGGGAATTTTAGACCATTATTTCTTCAGATACACCCCCATTATGCATACATTGGTGTACTTGGTGGTCTCCCATGCTTCTTGTAGTCTCTTTTCATTTTACTTTATTTCTTCCCTCTCTGTTCTTTGAAATGTATACTACCAATCTACTTTTGAATTTGATTAAAGATAATTCTTCCGACAGTTCAAATCTACAGTTGAGCCATCTAGTGAATTTTTCATATCAGTAATATACTTTCCAACTTTATCATTTCCATTCGGTTTTCTGTAATTTCCACCTCTTTATTAATATTCTGTTTGTCATATAGCATCATTATACCTTCCTTTCCTTGTTTTATAATGGCTATTTTGAAATCCCTGTTAAATCCAACATTTTATTGTTCTGAGAGACAGTTTATGTTGCCTGATCATTTTTCTATCGCATAGCTCATACTTTCCTGTTTCTTTGCATGTGTCATAATTATTTTCTTGGGAAATGAGATATTTTAGGTAATATATTGTAGCAACTCTGGATACTGCCCTCCATCCAGTAAGACCTTTTATTGTTTGTTTGATGACTACTGTGTCATTTTAGTGAATTCTATTCTCCTCCCCAAAAGTAAACCTCTAAATTCATTTCATGGTGTATGGCTTTGAATGGGCCTCAACTGCTCTCAAACTGACAGTGGCTTTGGCACGTCAAGGCTATTCTTAGTCCTCTCTCTCTCTGACTACAATCAGTTGTTAAACCCCAAGAACTTCCAGTAAACTTCTAGAGCTTCCCTAATTATCTCTTTTCCTGGTTCTCTCTAGCAAACTAGTTGTGTTGCGGTTTGGCCTGTATGTCTAATGAACCTGCCAGTTTCTTCCCAAATGCCTCTCACCCAAACCCCTTGTTTTGGGAGTGCCCTTAGGCTTGAACTTCACACTGCCCTACTAGTGAGGTCAATTCCTTTAGGATGATATTTGGAAGTTTAAAATCTGCTTCTCCACTTGGCCAAATCCCTGAGATACTTATTGTAATGGGGACAGTGGTCTGCTTCTCTCTGAGTGACACCTCACTTTTGGAACTGAGTGTTTGAAAAAGAGGGCAATATCCTGTCTTCTCGGCTTGCCTTTTCTGATTTAGATCTATCGTGTTCCAAGCTGGTACTGAGGCAGGAAGATCCAGGGCCCAAACTCTAGGTTCTGACAAAGAATCATAAAATCCTTCCCTAGTGCTTTAGAAATGGTAATGAAACGGGTAATGGCTGATCCAACCTGACCCTGGTCACTTGCCTTTGTCGTCAACTACCCCCCATTCTGTAACCCGTGAACCCAGAGATGGGATTTAACTTTCTACTTCTGTAACTCCGCCCACACATTACAAAACCAAAACCAAACTCCCCATATAAGCCCCAAGACTTCTATGCTTGGGGCTCAGGTTTTCAGAGTGTGAACTTCCCTGAGTCCATCGACGTAAATAAATGTGCGTTTTCTAACTCTCTGAGTGGTGCTTGGAATCTCGTAGGGCTGTAACACTGGTAACACTGAGCTGTAACCCTGGGGACGCTGGGCTGTAACACTTCTTGCTGCAACAGTACAAAGGTAATCAGGGCTTCAGTGTAACCAAAAGCATTATACCCAATACAGAGGCTCATCCCATAACTGAGGGCTGGATAGAAATATGGAGCTCTTGGCTTTTCGCTGCATTTACCCAGATTTAGTTCAGCAGCACGTGCATGGAGATGTGATGAGAAATGCTGACTAGGAGCTGGGGGAAGAGGGAATCCTGTGTTCTTTCCTGCACTGTCTAGAGTGTAGTTTAATTAAACTCATTGATTTTGGAAGGGAGAAGGAGGGAGTGGGTGTTGGTTCAGATACCACGGATTCTCACATTCTTATTCAGTTTTACTAGATTTTCCTGAATACTTTTTCATTTACTGTATTCCCTTTGAACCATTTCTACAGACTTTACAAACTGGAGTGTTGCTTTTTTTAAAAAAAAAGAATCTTAGCCAGTTTTGCTGAGTAGCAGTTCTCCAGAGCTCCTCGTACTTTTGTGGCAGCAGTGGAATCCACTTTATTCATTTTGGTGTCCCCAACCCTCATCCCAGAATTCGGCACATCCTTGTCTCTCGTAACATATTAACGTATGTTGTGGATATAGACATGGTAGGTGGGAGGTGGTTATTAGGAAGCGGGATGGATAATTTTAATGCAGCAACCTCTCTCTGCCCAAATTGTTGGTAAAACCCTCTGAATGTTCCTCTGAAGACATCAGTGGATTGATTAAAGTGGATTTCCTTCCTTAATGTGGGCAGAAATCATCCAATCGGTGTAAGATCTGAATACAACAAAAAGCCTGACTGTCCAGTGAATAAGCAGGAACTCCCGAAGCCTGATTGCTTTCAAAAGTCATCCTCTTTTTTCTGTCTTCAATCTGGAACTGAAACATTGGCTCTTCTTGGGTCTTGAGCCTGCAAGTGTTGAGACTGGAATCACAACCTCGATTCTCCTGGTTCTCAGGCCTTTAAATTAAGACTTGAACTGTGCCTTCAGCTTTCCTGGACATCCAGTTAGCAGACAGCAGACTTTGGGACTCACCAGCCTCCATAACTGCATGAGCCATTCATTTATAATGCACTATATACACGTCTTCGTTTGATGACCACTTCACTTAATGAGCTAGTCACAGGAATGGAACTTCTTGTTAAATGAGGAATGTCTGTATATTTTCCCTTTGGATCATTTAGTTGGGATATCCAAATATTTTGTTTCTCTTTTTTTAGAAAGAGACTTCCTTTCAAATCAGGCTTCCTTCAATTATCCAAATAAAATCAGCGATAATCATATCCATATTCTTTATTTCAAATGTTACCCCCAAGCAGGATCACTTTAAAAATACAAACTGTATTGATCACTATTTGTGGGACACACATATTAAGTTTTATTTGTAGAACTGACTTCTTGAGAATTAAACCTGTTTTGTTTTTAAAAAATAATCTTCCCCAAATCTTTAGAGAAATCACAAGAAAACGGCTGTTGAGATAGCAGCATTTTTATATTTTATGCGCCTAGTAAATGAAAGTCTCAGCTGAGTAATTTCTCACCAGCATTAGCATGCTTGTCCCTCGCTGTCTAGTTTGTATTACATTCGCACAGACCCTATTATCTGATCCTACGGAGGTCTTCTTTAGAGTACACAAAACTCCCCTGGAGCGCTTTCTATTTAAAGCAGAAAAAACAGATCAACAGTCCTCTGGCACAGTGCTCTAGAAAGATGTAAAGCCCACAGTTGATTTTCTTTGTGGGAGATGTGTGGCATTCATCTGCTCACCAGCCTCAGCACAAACTCAGCAGCAAAGCTCAGCCAAGGACCAGGAACCCGCTTCTGAGAACATCAGGCAAACAGCAGCCTTTGCTCGACCATCTATTTTTTGCCCAGTTTCAGCACTGAAGGGCTTAGGAAGAGAACTGACAACATTTTCAATGTGAAGCTTGTTCAACGTTTCTGTGTTGCCACAATTAAGCATTTCAGAAACATATGTGCTGCCGTTCCATTCAAACCCAGTCGTCCGCTCTGACAGGTCACAGACAAAAACCAGGATAATGACATTCCATCTTGATCATAGGATCCAGACACACCAGTCTGCTGTAGATCAAAAAAGAAAACAACAACTCGAGTGCTGATTTAATTTTCTTTTCCTCAAATATTGAGTTTATATTGAAGCTGAACATACTGAGTGTGAATTTTGTTAAGAATAGCACCTTTTAGTGCTGTGTGAAATCTGCAAAATTTTGCCAGGTAATTGTAAAGTTCTAACATATTATGACCAGTGTTCATTTCCTTTTTTTATTTTTATGAGTTCAGATTTTAGCTTGGACTTTATCCGAAAAAGATTAGATGAAGATATTATTTAGCTAATTGAGAAATTGAAGGAAAATCCTTAGAGAGTACCTGGACCTGTGTGTCTTGCCCTCACCTGATGCTGCCACTCACAGGCTCCTACATTTGAGCCAGGATGACCTGGGAAGCACACGTTCCACCCCCAGCTGATGCCTGCACCCACCAGGGTCCTGCACTGGATCCAAGAAGACTCGGAAAGCGTGTACCTTGCCCTAGCCACCTCCGTAACCCACTGGCTCTGTGCTGGGTCCTGGAGGACCCAGGAACCATGTGCCCTGCCTCTGGCCCCTGGGTTCTCCACAGCACAGGGGGACAGAGCTGACAACCAACAGACTGACCCGATCGAAAAGACCAATCCAATATCTGGAAAAGTATTAGTAACTACTGTGCTTCCCAAACAGATATGCCACACAACTGGAGGACTCAGAAAAAACTGAGAGCTCCCTAGATACATATGAATTGCCAAAACTGAACCAAGAAGACCTAAAAATCTTGAGCAGTCAATAACAAGCAATGCAGGTGAAACAATAATAATAAAAAAATTACCAACTAAGAAAAGCCTAGAACCTGAAGGATTCACAGCTGAATTCAACAAGAACTTCAGGGAAGACCAAACGCCAATACTCCTCAAACTTTTTAATGAAATTGAGAGGGAAGGAGTATTTCCAAAATCACTCTCACAAACTAACATTGTCTTGATCCCAAAGCCAGACAAGGATCCAACCAAAGAAAAGAACTACAGTCCAATTTCTCTAATGAACATAGATGCAAAAATCCTTAACAAGATACTGGCAAACAGAATGTGACAAATCATCAAAAAGATCATGCACCATGACCAAGAAGCCTTCACCCCAGAGATGTAAGGAAGGGTCCACATATGCAAACAGTGTAATACATCACATAAATAGAAGCAAGAAAGAAATCTCATAATCATCCTAATAGACGCAGAAAAAGCTTCTGACAAAATCCAACATCTATTCATGATAAAAACTCTGAAGAAAATAGACATAGAAGGACTTTATCTCAACAAGGTAAAAGCCATTCATGACAAACATACTGCCAACATCATCTTAAATGGGGAAAATCTGAAAGCCTTCCCTCTAAAATCCGG
>PVJO010005536.1:0-97520 GCA_004026905.1 Hystrix cristata
CTCAAGCCACCTAACCTTCTTAGCTGGTTAAAAGAGTTTAATCTTCTCAGTTATTAGAAGACCTTTGAAGTGAAACACAGAAACGCAGCCCTTCTGCCTGTTTTTAAAATTCTCCTTGACTATAGACTAAATCACAGGGCACTGTGGGCTGAGCCCCGTCTGCACACTGAGCAGCGGATTACTTGGCTTGAACTTTGCTCCAGTCAGGACATTTTAAGGCTTATAAATCTTGAATCCATCTAAGTTCACCTTAAATTAGCCTTGCAAAAACACACTCCAAACTCCAGTTGTCAGCCTGGTGGCTTTTGGCCAGATGCCACTCAGCAGCTGAAACACTGATTACTTGTCATCTTCTCTTTCTCTCTCTTTTTTTTCCCCCACATACATATTTTAAGGAAAGAAGAAAAGAATATGCAAACTAATTGGATGTGTAGAACAACTACAGCTGAATACTAGTACTGTTAGCAGGTACATTTTATATTTAAAATTTCCGTGATGAAAACAGAGGCCTCAGCAGCCTAGCTGTGTACACACTAATGCCATCTACTGCAGGAGGAATCCGGGACGGGGCCAGCAAGCCCTGCCAAGATGCAACAGATTTTTCAATTTTCCAGCAAATAGAAACAAAATACTGGTTTCAGGAGGTATATTCAACAAACACTTCCCAATGTGTTTCTGATTTGCGGTCAGAATGTTTTTACTGCTGGTGCCCTGCACTTTTCAGACATTTATTTCCTAAAAGAAAGATTCCTTTCTCTAAACCTCAACTGTCTGTTTTTCAAAGCAATTTAAAATCAAACACACAAATAAAATTCTTAACATATGGAAACCTTCATATAAAGCCTTACGTATTCAGAGTTAAAATTGTTTTATAAACTGTAATGCTTTGCAGATGAAAATACAGAGAGGGTGACTGTTTTTAGTGCTAATGCTTTTTGACAGCGTTAAACCTTGTTTTAGTAATTGACATCAAAATGTTTGGTGGTTTTAAATGGACCATTAATAAAAATGGCATGTTTCACGTTTTTTAGAAATTGTGCTTAATACTGTGAAGTGGGATAAAATTGCAGATGTAATATGGTGTTTTTATTATTTTTTAAAAATTCGTATAACAAAACAACTCTGATTCCTCCCCCCGTCTCTAGAGAAACTTCTAAAGCTCGAAGCGAGAACACATTTCTGCTTCATTCATTCTCAGATTCTGTGCAGACCCTTCCGAGTTCTCAGTTTGGAAAAGAACAGAAAACAGCGCAAAACCGAAAGTGTCATCCTCCGCCACAAGGACTCAAGATGACTACTAAACCCAATCGGATCCCATGACACCGTGATAAGTATTAACTTTTCTCTCATGACCTGGAAAAACTGAATCTGAAGACACGAATTTTAGTACTACCTTTATCATAAATCGTACTGTATCCAGCAAACTACTCAAACTTCTCTTCGCCTCAGCTCACTTACCAACAAAATGCTCTGACAAAATAGAGACTACTGGGACAACCATATCAAATACACTGTGTGAGAAGTCTTTGTAACCGAGGCAAAATTATTTAATATCACTTAATTCAGCAAACACCTACTGGATTCCTATCTACCTTGATCCATGGCACATTGAAGAGCGGAAATGCCTATAAGAGTTATGGACTTTAACCTTGAGACAATTTTGAAGAATGAAATGGATTAAAATAGAATATAGCATGGCACTGGGAGAAGGGTGTCATTTTCTTCAGAGAAGACTTATTTGCGAAGAGAAATAGTATTTTTTTTTCTAGAACTTCAAATGGTGTGGCGATACAAAACTAGATTGGCAGGCAAGACCCAGTGTGATTGGGCTCAGGGTGTGGAAAGCAACATAGTAAAAGTTGTTGCTCATGTATTCATTCAACCAATATTTATTGAGTGCCTACAATGAGTTCGTCATGACTGACTATACTAGTCAGTCAGTGAATGATGTTAAAATAGACATAGTCCTTGACTTGGCTGCACTCACAGTCTAGAGTTACAGACCTTGAACCTGACCAAGTGGAAATTACAAAGGTATAGTTCACCTTTTATAGAGACCACTCTGAGGACACTCTTGGGTGTGTGTGCTGGGACATGGAAAAATGAAAATGGAAAATTATGTTGGTACGTGGGTCTTTCCTTCTACTGCTTCCAGGTCCCTCCCGTCCTGCTTGCCACTTACTTCCTAAGACTCTTACGTTGACATAAAAATATGGGGAGCAAAAACTGGTAAGTTGGATATGATAAAGCAAATAAAGGGGATTCACTTTGGAAATGGGTAGAATGAAGTAGTTCTACAGAAAGAAGAGGCCAAGCAGAGAAACAACCACTGAATTATATTTGGAGGATTTTTGCTGAGAAATTGAAATACTGTTGAGATGAATAGTTGCTGTCCATGTACAGAATACTGAAGGTGGCAAAACTGAGAAAGAAAAAGCTAAATGGCCTGAAGACATGCAAACACTAGTCCTATTTATTCTTCAAATTTTAACCAGGAGCAGAAGTACATGGTGGAAACAATAGTCAAGTTGGAATTTTCATTTGGGAAAGAATACACAGTTGAGGAACTGATGTTTTCAAACTGAGACATAGATATGGAAAGAACCATAAAAAACATCCTTTGGAATTTATATCCATCAACAAATAGTGAGAAACTGTAGAGATAGAAGAGTCTTAGTCTCAAGGAGCCTACATTTTATATAGGACTGGTAGACACAACAGTGTAACATGTTTTCTAAAGTTCAGATACAATTAAAGTATTAATTTAATCATTCCACCATATATGAATATATTTCAAAATAATGTGTTGTGTATGATGAATATATGCAATTTATAATTGTCAACTAAAATAAATATATAAATATTTAAAAGGTGACACAAAATTGTAAATGTTTACAGCTAAAATATGATTTGAAATATGCTTATTTATGTGACATGATTTAATCAAGCTAATTAAAATATCCTTTAAGTTACATACTTAGCATTTTCATGGTGAGAATAATTAAGATCTAATGTTTTAGCAATTTTCTATTACATAACATACTACTATTAACAATAATCCTCATGATGTGTGTACTGCTCAGCTCTCTTGTTGCTGGACACAATATTTGACATTCACAACTTAAAGGAGAAAAAGCTGAATTTAGCTCACAGTTTGGAGGGATTTAGTCCATGGTCAACTGGCTAAAAGCAGGGGCATCATGGTGGAAGGGCATGGCAGAAAAAAGCTATTTAGTTCATGGTGGCCAGCACAAAAGAGGAACAGGTAAGGGACCATATAGTACCCAATACCATGCCTCCATGACCCACTCAGATACACTGAGGAACATGCTATACTAATCTGCGAAATGTTTCTTATGTTTCTTAGTGCAATAAAGTTGACATATCAGGATTAACAGTCACTTAATCTTAATCTACTCCTTGTCAATTTCACACCAATACACATTCATAATTCTACCTAACACAGTAGAACTATTCCACATACAACTGGAAACACAGTAATGCCTTCCCCAAAAGTTCGAAAGTTTCAGCATTTTTCAAATTTCAAGTCCAAGATTCTTCTGAGACTCAAGGCAAACTCTTAGTTGCGAACCTCTGTAAAAACCAAACATAATCCCAAAATACAGTGGCACAAAAGGGAGGAATAGGGGGATAGAAAACAATCATACTTAACCAAAATTGAAAATAAGCAGGGCAAGCAGTAAATCCTGTCACTCTGTGTCCAGCATCAAGAGCAAGCACAGGTTGGTAAGATGTGAATTCCAAAAGCTATGTACCGGTGGCCCCATCACTATAGCTTGGCCAGATGCATCCCACAAGGCCTCTCTCATGGGCTGGATACACTCAAAGCCTGTAGCTTTGCTTATTTTATACTCCACATTTCTCTCTTCTCGCTCTCTAGGGTCTCCGCTGCACTTTTGGCTTCACTCCCATAGCTCACTAACTACCCGCTCAAGAGCACACCAACTGCTCTCCCAGGCAGCGCTCTGAAATCTGTGTGGTAGCTCCCCTGACCCCACAACTCTTGCCACTTGCAAGCCAGTTAAAACCACCATCATGTTGGCAACACCTAGGTCATAGGGAAGTAGTAGCCCAGGTCCCTTGGACCATAGCTACAGCAGCCTCTGGATGCCTGGGTGGCTGAGCATAATGGAATGAATCCCAGAAACAAATTCCCTGGGAGGCCTTCCTTGAGCAGTCCCAGGGACTCTTCTCAGATGAAGTATTGACTGTTTTGTACCCTTGAGCCTGCCATGGATAAGGAATTGCTGATTGCTGAGGAGCCCTCAAGATAATTTTTGTCTTGTCTTGGCACAAAGTACTTGGTTTCTTTTGAATGGGGCTAATTTCTTTAGCAACTGTTATGACCGTGTCTAGATATCCCCTAAAAGCAGCTTGTGCTCACAGGTGGAGCTTTTCAGAGGTGGTTGAATCTAAAGTGTGTGATGCGGGGATTGGCTCATGGTGTGATGCTAGGATTAAGAGTTGGTAGACTGGATAAAATATAAGGGACAGAAGGAGGCTTGTCACTTGTCACTTGCTTGCTTGTACTGCCTTCTGCGTGCCACGAACTGTTTCTCCTCTGTGATGCCCCTCTGCCATGTCACCCTGCCTGGGAGAGAGCCAGTTATGGACTGAAATCTCTACAGACTGTGAGCTGCAATAAACCTTCCTCCTTTAACTTTGGGTGTCAGATATTTTGTCTCAGCAATGAGAAAAGTAACTAAGACACCAACCAGACTTCCTATGACTCTAACTTTATACGTACTTCCTTCTGGACTGAAATGTAAGTTTTTCTAATTTTCCTGCTTTACCTTTTGCCCCTGACTCTTACTATAAACCTTGCTAAGAGCAGCTAGCAGTACCCACGCCACAGCCTGGATGTTAGGTTGTTTTGACATTTCCTCCATCAGGTTAACCAGTCTACTCCCCTGAATGCCAGTTTTTCTCAGTATCAGGACACAGATGAAA
Organism: Hystrix cristata; assembly: GCA_004026905.1. NCBI lineage: Eukaryota > Metazoa > Chordata > Mammalia > Rodentia > Hystricidae > Hystrix > Hystrix cristata. The sequence goes on from PVJO010005536.1 coordinate 4,972, forward strand.
TATAGACAAATTTTCTGCTACAGGGTAACACACGTAGCCTCCATTCCAATTCCCAGTGAAGTTCTTGTTTCCAAATGAAACCTCCTGAGCCTCGTCTTTATCCACATTCCTGTTAGCACCCTGTTCTTCGGAGCTCCAATAAGAATCAACCATCAAACTATTTTTACAGCATTCTGGGACTTTTCTAGTCCACATCTCCAAATTTTTCCAAACTCTTCCTACAAACTGGCTCCAAAGACCTCTACACCAAATACTTGGGTACAGTTACAGCAATGACCCAGTTTTCTGGTACCAATTTTCTGTGTCGGCTGCTCTCAACTTCAAGGAGAAAAGGTTAAATTTAGATTGTGGTTTGAGAGGATTCAGTCCATAGCCAGCCAGCTCCAAGGCAGGAACACCATGGCAGAAGTGTGTGGCAGAATAAAACTGCTTAGCTCATGTGGGCCTGAGAGTAGAGCAGGGGAACAGCAGCAGAGAGGAAAAGGTGAGAGACCAAATGTAGTACCCACATTGGTGACTCACCCAGACATACTTAAGAGTGCACTCTACTAATCTGTTATGTGTTTCTTAATCCAACGAAGTTGATATACCAGGATAGTGGTCACAGTGTGTGATAGATTCCTGAATTTACTCATCCTCACTGAAACTTTGTGCCCTTTGACTAACATATCCTCATCTGTACCACCCGCCACTCTGAACCTGTAGCAATGACAATTCTACTCTCTGTTTCTTTGAGTATGACTTTTTAGATTATACATAAGAGATCATACAGTATTTGTCATTTTGTCTGGTTTATTTAAACATAATGTTCTCCAGGTTTATCTATATTGCTATAAATGAGGATTTTCTTCTTTGTAAGACTAAATAGTATTTCAGTATATATAGATACTACATTTTCTATATTCATTCAACTGTTGATGGACCCTTAGGTCAATTCCATATCTGGCTATTATACATAATATTGCAATGAACAAAAGAGTGCAGATATTTCTTTGATTTTATTTTCTTTGCATCCATACCTAGCAATGAGACTACTGGGTCCTATCACAGTTCTAGCTTTGTTGTTCTGAGAAACTTTTACATTGTTTCTCATTATAACCGTGTTAATTTACATTGCCATTAAAAGTGTGCAAGGGTTTCTTTTTTCACTGTACCCTTACCAATGCTTATCTCTCATTTTTTGATACCATTCTCACAGTTGTGAGGTACTATCTCTGGCTGCTATGCAGATATGCCTTTGGTGGGTGGCGGAAGAATATTGTGAAGACTGACTGACTGACTGAGAGTGCACTGAGGGAGTCTAACGTGCACATAGTTGGGGGAAAGCACGTGGCTGAAGTGGAAAGAGTGAATACAAAGTGGAAAAGTCAAGATTTTTGTATCAGTCATGATTAACCAATTATTTCCTGTTAGACCTGTTCATAAGGCAATCAAAATATATATTCCAAGGAAAGGTCTGAGATATAAATATATAGATATGAATATGATCAGCAGAGAAATATTAGTTGAAGACTATAAAAAAGAGAAAGATTAAGGTGAAAAACAGAGCCTTGGGATAGTCTGACATTTAAAAGTTGGAAAAGAAAAGGAAATAAAGAAAATTGAGGAAAAGTCACTTGAGTAAAAAAATATATTAAGAACGGAGGAGTAGTTAAATAGTCTGCATACTGGTAAAAGATGAATAATTATAAAAATAAAACTGATACTGGCTTTGCAAGATGAAGAAAGCCTGTGACCTTGGAACAATGCATTTACTATTGTGACAGGGATGACTGATGAGAGTTAGAGCCAGAAGAAGAAATAGCAACAGAGAACACTGATACTTTCTATTTTCTCAATAAGAGGGTTTTGCTCCATTCCGAGGGAAATTCTTCTACTTCTATATGCACTGGCTGTCTTCTCCTCTCATTTCTCTTGGAATTTGCTTCTGTAATCTTGTCCTTTCACTCCTGGAACCTAAGTTTAACATTATTGTAATTCAACCTTCCTAGTTAAACCAATATAAGATAACTTCACCCATTTTAAAATATTTCCCTGAATCCTACCTCTTTGTCGCAACTACTGCCCTGATTTTCTAACTTTCCTTCATACCCACATTACAAGGTGAAAATTGCTTCATAACCTATATCAAATTTATCATGAAATTAGAGTCATCCTTCAAAAGAGGGCAGCACATCAACTCTTGGTGATTTTTTTGTCCACCACAGTGTCAGCCAGGTTGCAGAGCAACTGGAATAGATTAATCTTTAGCCTAAAATGGGATCAAGAATTCATGGAAATCAACATACCAGGGGTCAGAGAAGAATCGATTTACTTAGTGATTGGAACATGCTGCTGGAATTCAACAGAAGTGGTGAGCAGCAGAGACAGAAGAAGTTGTTGCCATCTGAGTTAAGCACCCAAAGAACCCAACACAGAAGCAAATTATTGTACTCAAAGCTACCAAGAGCTCCAGTATGGTGGCTGACTACACAGAGCTGGTTACAGGGCAGAGGAGAGAATACCTGAAACTCATATATTACATTCCCAACAAAGAAAAATTCTCTACCTATTAAAAAAAATTGTATTGAGAGACAGCCCTTTTACCCATATACCAGGAAATCAGAATAATTTGGAGCTGACTCTTCTACAAGGATTTGCAGTAAAAATATTGAACAGTCTTACATTTTATCTAAAGACTAAGGGACGGCTAGTTCTCACAATTGGTGGAGTCAATTAACAAGCACCAGGGCTTAGGGATTTAGCTCAGTGGTAGAGTGCTTGCCTAGCAAGTGCAAGGCCCTGAATTCGATCCCCAGCACCAAAATAAAAAATAAAAATAAAAAATAAAAATAAAAGTAAAATAAGCACCAGGGAAGAAGAATGATAATCACATAATCATTGCTGCCGAAGGGTCTGAAATACAATTAGTGATCTGCTGCAGATGTACATCAGCCTCCTGAAATAAACCCCTCAGAAGGAGACTTGATGGTAAGGACAGATAATCAAGCTCCCCATTTTCTTTCAGACAATTGCCCCAGAACCTACCTACACTGACTTTGAAGAATGAGCTCAATAATTTTCTTCTAGTATGGTAGGACAGGTCACAAACAGGATGGCGTGAGTACTTAACAGTCACTGGTCCTTCTCAGAGGGCCCATATTTAAAATGGTCATGGTACAAGCATACTATGGGACTGATCAAACCTCTAGAGAAAAGAAACTCTATGAATGTGCCATCATCTTATTCCTAGCAAAGACCTAGTAAATCAAAGCACTGGCATGTTAACCTCTAAGTGTGATAATGAGAATGTCGATAAACACAAACAGACACCTATAGGCAGTAGTCTCATACACACCAAAATAAATGCTATTTCGTACAGGAGGAGAGAGAAGGCAGTTTTTGTGGAGAATGACAGGGTGGGCTGAAGTTTGGGTATATAAAGAGGAAGAGTTTCCATACAGTGGGAAAGAGTGTGCGGAGCTTCATGAGTTCTCTAGAGAAAAATGTTGGAGCCTCACAAACTAATCCCTTCTTTGTTCTGCCCCATTGTCTTGCTTTCTCCTTTTTCACCAACATTGTATGTGGTATGAATCTTCCTGCATAGCACCGATGCCGTCAGAGGGACAGTAAGGATAACTCTGACTATCTCAATAAAAGAAATTAAAGGTCTTAAAGGGTTGATACTGGACAAAGGAGAAAACACATGTCTTAGTTACTTTCTAGTCCTGACACAATACTCAACATTCACAACTTGCAGGAGGAAAGGTTTATTTTTGTGCACAGTTTGTAGAGATTTCAGTCCAGTTGGCTGACTTTAAGGCAGGACAGAATGGCAGAGGGGCATCACAGAGGAGAATTGCTCATGCCCCTGGTGGAGAGAAGCAGAACAATTAAGGAGAAGAAAAATATCTGTGCAGGCCACACCTTCAGTGACCCACCTCCTAGGACCAGTCTTTACCTCCCAACAGCACATTTACGCGTATCCCACCCCTACATGATCCAGTCACCTCCTGAAAGCCCCACCTATGATTGCATGAGGCTCCAGGGGACACTCAGATATAAGCCATAAAACCACAGACTGGAGAAAAGAATATGCAAAAATTAGACTTTGAGAAGGGATAAAGTTGTCAGAAGACGCAGCTCTCATCCACATGGGAGGGCCAGGTCTGTCTTTAGGTACTTTTCAAGGAACTTATTAAATCATATTCAGTTAGATTAGATTGACTACTAAAATTTACCTTGGTTCTAATTTTGCTTTGTTCTGCTGTTTCTTTAAGTGTGATTACAGGTATAACTTTATTTGGGTTATTCTATGATAAGGCAAACAAAATAAAATGAGGGTCTACACTAAGCTGTGGCCATGGATTATACTGAAAATAGAATGGCAGGAGGAAAACATTTAAAACAGAGTCACTGGGTAAGTTAGCTGTCTTCTACATAAAGAAAGATGAAGAAGAAATAGTCTAGGTTGCTCACCAGCCTTAGTTGCTTGGCTCAGTGAGAATGCCAGAGACTCTGAGAGTTGAGGAAGAAAAACAATGACTCAAATTAGAGACAACCATTAGGCAAAGAAAAGGCTACATTGTGAGCTCATGGCAGAGTCGCAGCCAGAGATTGCCCTAAATTGGTTGTCCTACAATTTAACTCTTACACATTCTTCCTATAGACAGCATTCAGACAGAGCATTCAGTAAGACTCCCCAACTTCAGATGCTAATCACAAGCTCTGGGTTATTGCCTGTTCTAACAAATTGGGGTTCTCATGAGCCCTCCTTTTTTTCCCCATTAATTTGCTAGAGCAGGTCATACAGCTCGGGGAAACAGTTTGCTTATGTGTTTTGAAATACATGGGGTAAGGGGCCCTTTGAAAGTTCCCTGACCTTGTCCTTTAGGGGTTTCTGGTGACTTCATTACTTAGGCGTGATCGATGACTCATTAGCCATTGATGAACAACTCATCTTACAGCACCTCTCCCTACTCGCATCAGCTCAGGACTGGGACGGAAAGTTTCAACCTCTACCACACACTTAATTCTCTGGCAAATAGTTCTGTTCCTGGGGTTATCCTTGGAAGCTCACCTTCATTTCATCAGAAAAAAAATGATGCTCCTATCAGCCGAGGAAATTCCAAAGGATTTAGGAGCTCCGTGTCAGATACGCCTATCATTCAGGAAGTGACAAAGGTCTTAAAGCTCTGTTTCAGGAACTGTTTGAAAGATTAATATTAGAGCAAAACATTCTTCTAGGACCCTGTGTACACGAGTTTTAGAAGTCATATCTCAGGAACTGCATTTCCTGTTATACACAGTATTGCACTTCTGCATGCAGGTCAAAAGTGAACCCACAAGAACAGATGAGAGTCCCTAAGGCAGATGGATCAGCAAGGTTCCCAACAGAAAGCCAAAAATATCTTGAGAGTTTTAATTGGCCAACTACTAACTGAAAATTTAAAATGTTTGCCATAACCGACATTTTCAGATGATGTAATTACAAAAATGGGTGGAAAAAACCTTCCACTAATAACACAAACTGTAGGTACTATCCTCTTCACTAGTAGGTTACAAGATCTATGCTGCTAATCACAGCCATCGTGCTATCATTGCGAGCTCTTCTTACCCTCTGCCAGCCCCTCTACCTAGACAGGGTTTTGGATCTGATGGGCTGACCCAGAGCTTCACTCTCAGAGACTCTGAGCCATTGGAGGTCACATTTTGATTTGGTGAGGACAATTTTCCAAGGACTGTTAGGCGAAGGAGTAAATATCGAGTGATACCCTTGTGATTCCCTGTTGAGTTCTAAACATAGTTTGTTTTCCTTTGTAACAGCAACCCAGTTTTTCCTGACAATCGTGATAAATCACCCAGGGAAGGACAATGATCTCAGTTTGCTCTGCTTGAGGGTCCAGCAGCATATAAATTCTAAAACGTCCAGGAAATAATCTCAGCTTCCAGTTCACTGGACACGTGTTGATGTTTCTCATGGAAGCATACCTCCTTTGGACACCAAAATGTTGAACCATAATCTTCAGGACGGGAAGAAAAGAAATTTTTCTAGTGCGCTATTACGAGTACTTGCAGCCAGGTGTAACAGTGCAAATATGTAATCCCACCTACCTAGGAGGCTGATGCAACAGGATCTCGAGTTCAAGGCCAGCCTGGGCAAATTAGCGAGATCTTGTCTCAAAATAAAGAACTAAAAGGATTACCTGTGTCACCGAGTTTGCATGAAATATAAATATGATCATGCTCTGTGCCTTTCCAGAATTGCCATTCCACATACACTTTCTCCAAACATACTTGTTTCAGTTTTCCATTTAAAATTTGTTTTTTCCAATCAGCAATAAGCCAGGTAACTTGCCCTCTACTACTAATACTACCAGTACAGATCCGCACTTGAAGTCACTTCTCCTTTTACTTGCAGTGGACAGATAAATGGATTTATCAGGATATTTCCTCTTTAGCTTTTGGGGCCACCCCGATTAGAACTCTGGTACAATATTCATTTATTTGTTTCTTTCCTGCACACGGAGCTCAAATTTTCTTCTAGAAAATGGTGTCAGTATGCATCAGACCAAGCAGGGTTACCATTATCCAATCACTGGGGAAGACTGCTACAAATAAAAGAGTAGACTACTAGAAACTAGCTGCTGAACTGTGTTTTCTTTGCCAGCACACATAGTGAGATATTGTTGTCAGGTAGCTTGCTTCTAAAAAGTAGCTTGCCAACTAAATGTTATGGAGTTCTGGATTGCTCACCTCTCCTTCCGGAGTTGGATTCCAGGTTCTTCTTGCCTCAAACAAAGAATTGGATGAAACAAGTTTATTTTAAAAGGCAGAAATGGAGACTGGGAATAAAACTGGCTCTGCAGAGCAAACTTGAGCCAAACAAAGAACAAAAGCAGATAAAAGCAGAAATAAAAGTACATACTGTGTCTGTGACACACAACTTGGAATATCGTGAAAAAGAATGATAGTGCTGGCCCCTCGTGGCTTCCTTTATTTTGTATTAACCAAATCTCAAGGAAATCCATCAGCACGTCTACATCCGGGTCCCGAGAGGCCCCGGGTCCCCATGCCTCAGGCTGAAGTCAGGTCTGGGCTGTTCTTGCCAGAGGTCTGCAGAGAGGGCTTTGGAACTGTTCTGCACATCTGTCTGGTATCTTGTAATTAACACGTCATGCCTACTTCCCAGTCTACCTTTTGTCATGCCCTATTCTTTTATCTCAGTATCAGTTAATGAGACTTAGGAGAATTGTGCTGAGAGACGTCATGGACATGAGTCCTTCTCCTAAAAACTGTGTGTAAAAGGAACAGATGGTTTTTAGCCTCTATTGGTTGTGTACATGTGACAGTTGGATCTAAAGCAAAACTCTAAAGAAGATGTACCATAGTTTAAGAGTACAAGCCCACACTGGGGGCTATATGGTGGGAAGACAGAAAGAACCTAGCTCCTTCGTGATGTAAACAGAGTTAACCATTCTTGGAATTGCCCCCAGGCTTTAAGCCAACTGTTTTAAATCTACTAGTTTCAAAATGTGGATCTGTCTGGAGAAGGAGGTAAGGTAAAGGGCAAAAGCGAATATATCATTTTTCCAGTCTAGAATTTCAGGATTCTTGCAGAAGCAGGGAAGAGAAAGATGATTACAGCAGGACTAAAAAAATAGTGCCTTTTACTGAATATTTCTCAAAATATTAAGAAGTCCAGCTAGGAAAAACATAAGATTATGAATAGTTCCTTCCCCCCAACTTTATTTTTTAAAGCCCATAGATAGATGCCATTAAAACTGAAAATTGGAAAGTTAAGCAGAACACCAAGTCTGTGCCAAGAATTTGTTAAAGAGAAATTGTAGACTCCGGGCTATAACTGCAACCTTGGCATCACCTGAGATTTTTTTTTTTTTTTAGAATTACTGACTCTCAGGCCCTGCCAGCTTTATCTAATCAGAATCTGCATTTTAACAAGAGTCACAATTGATTCATAAGCACATTAAAATTTGAGAGACACTTCCCAACACAAAATTTTAGGATGTGTTTATTAACACAGAGAATTGACTAGGAAAAAAGTAACTGAAAACTTATTAAATTCTCAAGGAAAACGCATTCCCAACAAAGTTTCTCTAACATATGTTTAATACAAACTCAGAGACACAGGAGGGATCGTGTTTGAATAGAAGAGGCTTAAACATATTTATTAGCTTTTTTCTTAGTATGGTAAATATTTCTAGATTATAAAATATGAAAACTACGAAGTATGTTAGCATCTGAATTCTGAGCTCGACACTGTGGGATGGGAAGATAAAGGTAGAGGTGTTCCAACAGTAAAATGTTTAAGTAACTGTTTAAGGGGATAACAAAATCAGTATCACTTGAAAGGGACATCCTTAGCTAACAAACGAAAGCAACTCAATGTCATCACCAGCCAACAAATGAAAGCAATCTGATGTCTTCACCAAGTACTAAGTACTGGGGATAAAAATATGAATTGTGTAATCTCTGTTTTAAGGAAACTCGTAGTCTAAAGTCTAAATCAACGATACACCAGTTCTCAGATTAAAAGGAGCAAGCCAAACGAAAGATACATTTTAAGGGAGGTGAGGGGAATGGGAAAAAAAAGCAGCAAGATATATCACGTACAGGTACAAATTCCCAAAGATGAATGTTATCATTATGTATATCTAAAGTGTACCACTAAAATAAAATTTTATAAAAAGTCAAAAAAAGGGACCTAGAAGAGAAAAATAAATAAATAAATAAAATCTTTGGTATTTACATCCTTACACAACAGGCAGAAGACTCACAGGGGTTCTTTTTACTCTTTGAAAATAATTCTAGTATGTTCTCCTCCTGAAAACAGCACCATCATTTCTTCTGAGGTGCTGCCTCCCCTCAGTTTCCACGCAGATGGTTTGAGACAGGCTGTACCCAGTGCTCCAGGGTAGAAGCTGAGCGCAGATAACAGACCTGTCATGTTTCTTTCCAGTCCCATGCCTTCTCCTCACCCACCATGGCTCCACAAGAACGGTGTGCACCGCTACCCTTTTCCACAGTATTTGAGGTATTTCCTTACAGGCAGAATACTCTGGAGAGAAAGAAATCATTCTCTAAGGTTGTAAGTCTTGGTAACCAGAAAAATGATTCAATTTGTACTGATAGAAATGTCAGTAAATGAAGAACATTTGGGAAGGAAGATGAATTCAATTTTAGATAATGAGATTTAATTTAAAATAACACTTATTATTTCTTTTTGATTACAAAAGTAATGCCTGGTTTTATAGATAATTTTGAATACAGGGAAAAATGGAAAGAAGACATTTAAAATAACCTTGTTAACAGTTTGATGTATTTCTTCCAAGTTCTTTCCTCTGAAATAAATATATAAAACTAGTATAGGGTTATATTCTAAACACATTCTTGGAACTTCTTATTTTCACAACATTCTAAGGGACTATATTAATGTAAAAATACTTCGAACATAGGACTTATAACGCCTACATAAACATCTACTTATATATGTTAAATGTATGTAACACTTCACTGATAGACATATTATTTTCATAATTATAAATAAGAATATTTATAACATGGTTATATAATAACTATAGTATTTATATTGAAATCTATATACACCTCTTATAATTTCTTAAAATGAAAGTCTAGAAATGGAATTAGCAGGAAACAGAGTATGACCTTCTTTTAAGCAATATAGAGATTACATAGTGATTTCTCAAATTTGATCTCATGTTTACAATGCCTGAGTGTGCTGAGTAATAACTGCCTTGAGTTGTTATTAATTATTGAGAAACATACTAGACAATTTGATTCTAGGTGTCATATGTGGGTCAAAGTTTCTGTGGATTTTTGTTTCTATTTTAAAGATGTTTGAGGGATTTTTTTTTAATTTTCTAGGAGATGTCATGCAAATAATGTATTCTGTTAATGTAGAAATAGGTGGGTGATGCTGAGATTTGCATTGTGCTGGCCACCAGAACTTCATACATTACTTAAACTGTATATTCATTTCAACTTTTTATTAAAAGGTGGAGTTATAATAAAATTCCTATCATAGTTTGGCCTTAAAATTTTTATTTTATTTTTCATATTGACAGGTAAAATTGTATGTAAGTCATACGCTATATACTGAGTATTCAGTCAATGATGGACTCCATTTATAATGGGCTGAAAAATTCCCATCAGCTAGTGATTGGATAGCAGAAGAAGACAAGAGAAAAGGAGACTGCAGAAAACAGGAAAAGAACCTCCAGGAAAATTTATGTGGAGTATTTAGAAAAAGCTTTTGTAGGTATTTCTAAATTCTTCAAAAAAGGTAGAAAACATGAACCCCAATATCAAAAGTTTTACATTGATGGGACAGAAATGTTTATAGGTGCATTTTCTGCTTACAAGCAAATCTATGATGGAAAAAGAAATAAACCAAGCAAAATCCCATGGACATATTTCAGAAGAGAGAGATACACGGTCCAGAAAAGCCTCAGGCAGATCCTGCAGGAGGGTTGTTCTCATTGGAGACAAACGCCCGTGCATGTTACTGCCTTGAAGACATATCAGAGGAACCAGAAAAAGAGCAAGATGGGAAAATTAATAATCCTGGCCCTGGAACGCCATGGCTAATGTGTGTATTTGTTTCTCAGTTTTTAACAAAAGAAATTTTTAAAGTTAAGAAATGTAAATAGATAGAAGCTTATAGAATAAAAATATGGAGAAAGAAAATACTTTTGTACATCTATACCATGAATTTAAGCTTCAAACTAAATATTATCTCAAGAGCCAAAAGTTTTAAAGAATTAGAAAGATCATAAACTAAAAAAGTTATAGTAAGGCTAAGGTTAATTTAGTATTAAAGAAATAGAAGATATTTTCTATATACTGAGTGTAGCCTAAGTGTGCGGCCTCCCTAGTCTGCAGTGTGTACAGCAATGCGCACTCACCACTCACTCCCGACTCACCCTGAACTTGATTTCAGTGCAGTAAAGTAAATTTAAAAGAATTATGATTCATCCCAGTGAAATAGTAGAAACTAAGACTTAAAGAAAATCACCTAGATAGAAAAGGTAGATTATCGCCAAAGGCATGGCAAACAAAACCACAAATATCAAGTTATGTTGAATCTGTGGGAAAATGAATGCCAGCTAAATGAACTGTTTAGTATTATTAATATCAGACAAAGTAGAGCTTAAGGAAAGGGAGGTATATAATGTGTGTATATTATATATATATATATATCTCAATCCACGAAGAAGTTAATATGAAAATTAATAAAGTGTGCCAGGCATGGTGGCGCACACCTGTAATCCCAGCACTCAGGAGGCTGGGGCAGGAGGATTGCCACAAGTTCAAGGCCAGCCTGGACTACATAGTGAGTTCAAGGACAGCCTGAGCTAGAGAGTGAGAACCCTGTCTCAAAAACCAGAAAACAAAAACAAAAATCAATAACGCATTTTTATACTAGATCGGAGAAAGAAAGATTTCCATGTAAAGTTTGTGGAGAAGGAAAGAAAATCTTCTTTTGGGTGTGGCATTGGGAATTCAAGGATGACCTTCCAGAGCTCAGTGACGGTGACCTGACTGAAGGGCAAAGCAGACTGCAGTGAGAGGAAGAAGAAGAAGAGGTAAGGAAGTAGAGACACCGGCTCCTCCCTGGGAAGCGAAAGAGGAAGCTGTAACAGAAGGTGGAGAGGAAACTGGCACCACATGTTTTCTTTTAAAACCTGGACGTCTTTTCAACAAAAGTACAGATATGGCCATTTTTTCCGGTACTAGGGAAACTATAAAGATTACAAGAGGAATCTTTTCCTCTTGGCCTTTTCCTCTGCTGTTCACACGGGTGTGGGAGGATCACAAAAGAAAGTTCTTTAGGCTCAGGCCTTGGTTTCTGTGCCACTTACATGAATACCTGAGTAAAAGCTGAGGTCTGTAAACAAGAACCAGCACGCTGCTTCTATCTGTTCCAGGCACCACCTTGCCAGGTGAGCCCTCTGAGTGCTGGGAGCCCATCTAGCTGGATGAGCAACTCCTCTCTCGAGGGAAGTGAGGGTGAAGGAGGACGCCAGAGGTTGTTAGGCGCTAAATTGTAGGTCCCAAAACTTACATGCTAAAGCTCTATCCCTAAACTCTCAGAAGGTGTCTGTTATGTGGAAATGGGTGGCTACCATACGATGAGGGCGTCAGGATGGGGTCTAAATGAACGTGGCTGGCGTCTTCACACGAGGAGAGGAAGACACCAACCATCACACAGAACAGAACGCTAGAGACACCGGAAGACATCCATCCACAAGGCAAGAAGAGAGACCCCAGAAGCAACTAACCTTCCTGACACCTTGATCTCCATTTTCTAGACTTTAGACTCATTAAAAACAACAACAACAATGAAAAAAATTTTTCTTTTAATCCACCCAGCCTGTGGTACTCTGTTATGAACCTGGAGAAACTAACGTACAAGTATTAGATGAAAGGATCAACTCTTGAGCCCCTTTCTATCCAGAGTCTCAAATCTTTTAATTCATTTATGTTAATTCAAAATATAGTAGGAATTTGCAACCAAGCCCTTGATCAGACCAGAGATTCAGATAAGAATAGAGACTGATCTGAAAAAGTCTCTCTCCATCATCCTGAAAAGTTATCCCTTGCTCTTTATCAGCTTTGAATTATGTTCTGACATACTGTGCAACTCAGTGTACCAGGAAAGCAGTTTGTTATATTCAGGTGATAATGTAGCCAAATTATAAAAACACCAATAATTATGTTTTTGTTTGTTTTGGGTTTTGTTTGTTTGTTTGTTTGTTTGTTTGTTTGTGGTGCCGGGGATCGAACTCAGGGCCTTGTGCTTGCAAGGCAAGCACTCTAATCACTGAGCTAAATCCCGAGCCCCAATAATTATTGAACACTCGATTTGAAGACTATGAACCCCATTCCATTATGAGGGACATGGAAGGGAAAATAAACCTATTGCCCCAAAGACACTTAAGTCCACACAGTGAAAATCATCCTCCTTCTAGGGCTGGGCACTTAGCTCAGTGGTTAGCACAAGGCCCTGAGTTCGATCTCATAATGAATTGTAAATAGAAGTCTTTAGAAAAAGAAATTCAAATCTTGAAAGGTAAGACATTTCCATTTGATGAGAAAGATTAAAGTTTAAAAATATAAACTTCCTTTCATGCTAACCTTGTGAGAGTTCTAGTGTTTTCAGATGCCTTTGAAAATAGTTTTCCATGAATAAAAACACCAGTTTTTGGATTCTTAGCAAAACGTCCTAAACTCTAGAATTAAGTCTATATGTTTGAATCTTGAATGTAGTAATGGCATAACATTTTGTGAAATACTTAAAATCTCTGGATCCCACTATTCTAATAAGCGAATAATGATAATGTAAAACATCTATGATGTGATAAAGATCAAATAAACTGGATTGTGAACATCTTGGGCAATTGTAAGATATGGTATTTTGGATGATATTCTTACTATTGTTAACATTTTTATTTACCTTTTGCAGTGGGCTTATCATTGTGGTCAGTTTGAGCAGGAACACCTAGCTGGACTGAACTGGTGAGGTTCTAGGTGTAGAAGATGAGCCTGAAGTTTGTTGCCAACACACCATAAAGGAGAACAGGAGCAGAAGACAGGTGCCGGCTGTTTCCCAGGAGCAGCTCTGTTGCTGCAGCTGGTTCTCCAGAAGGGAACTCAGCTGTTCTCATCGCAGGAGGAGCTCGGGGCCTTGCTGTCATTGAGGGTGGCTTCTGTTTGCTTTGGGGAGCTCTAGTCTTCATTTCTACTGTGAGTGTCCTACCAGGGTTCCAGTATAGATTTCTTCAGCCTTTCGCTGCAGACACGGACGTACACAAGACAGTGCCACGGGCTCCCAGCCCTTGGTGGAAACTTTCGGGTCTCCAGTGCATAGACAGACATTCTGTACTCTTCCTGCATTTGGCTTGTGTGTGTGAATGTTGTAATGTGTAAATGTCCTGTATAAAGTCTGCTTAGAAAAGTAACTAATACACTTATAGTGTGTTAAAAAAAAAAAAGGCCCCAAATATTTTCTTTCCTTCTGAAATTGTTAGACAAACCCTCTGTTTCCTATACAGAATCCACTGAGATCTTGTATCATAGTAGTTATCAAATTTTGCCACATTATGTCCTAATAATAGTTTGCAATAAAAAAAGTCATGAAATCAAAATTTCTCCAGTCATAAAATCCCAAACAGTGTGTATCTTACTCCTCATTGTATTTTTTACAGTAATGGGCAGCAATGGTCCTTAAAGCTCCCTGTACCTAGAATTGTGCAGCCCGAGGAGGATGCTTGTAATACCCACCCTCAGAGGCCAACTCAGGGGACTTAGCCTCACCCTCAAGGTTTTATCCAAGTCAACATCCTAACAGCGAATAGAACACAAACTGTACACTGGTATTGGAAAAAATTCACTCTGAATTTGATTAGTCCTAAACCCAGAAATGTGTGCCTAAGGTGGGAGACTATATGTAAGGTAGGAGATTTCAAAGTTGAAGTTCCAAGTATCACAAAGAAAAATTTGAGTCTCAAGAGACTTAGACTGAGTGTACCACTCTCTCCTGAAGGGAATGACCTAGGTTTTCTGTCCTTTAGTATTTATGATGCTATATAAGAGCTATATGCACTTGACACTTCCAGGGCCAATTTTTGCAAATGGTCTTAACCCCACCTCCAAATTTCTAAATACAAATTATTTGGGAAAATAATTCCAGTAGTTGGATAAAAATAAATTGTTCGAGGGTATAATTTGATATACATAATTTTAGAGCCCATGCCAGAAGAAGGCAGAGTATCACCTCCTCAAAAAAAACCCTTGAAAACTTGAATGTTTACTTATCTCCACAAAGTTTTTACCTGAAAAGTGACAGTATGAAATATAAAAATAATTTATTATACACAAAAAGTGTGATTTCAAGGTTCCACTTACATTGCATTATTTTCAGTTAGCTTCACAAATGAAGCTGGGTGGCACATTATTTTCCATTTGCTTCCTAGAGATTTGGACTTCCTCATCTCATCTTTCTCAATAGACAATATAACAAAGCATCACAAACCAACCAAGAAATCTCCAGGGCTCAAATAATCAAGACAGGGTACTTTCCTTCTGTCAGGTGATCGAATGAAGAACTCAGGGGAACTCTTTCTCCACAGTGTTACCAGCCAACGTACTATTGAGGTTTTTCAATGCATGCATTTGAACATCAGCTTAATACAGTCACTAGGCTTCGTTCTAAATTCTAGTAATAAATCAATACAAAATGGAATTTTCCAATATGCATTTAATTTAATTGTGATTTTCCTTTATTTGTGTTTTAAAAAAAGTCTTTTCTAAAGCTCAATGAATGGCCTGCCCGAAGTATAAGTACCTGATTTGATTGACAGATTATTTCACAACTAGTACTTATTATTCCTTTCTATTAAAAGCTGAGTGGCTTTTAAAGTAAAAACAATAGGGTGAAAAAAAGGTCTTTGATTCACTTATTTCAAGTAGAAAATTGGAGAGAATGAAGTTCTAAAGTCAGTGATTTTGACAATATGTGCATTTCTTGCATCATATATTCATTGACAGTCACAAATTGTAACAAGCGGGCTACAATGCACGGAGAAAAGCCAAAGATGTATTGAAGAGTCTAACAGTATTTGCAGTAGGTAATAATTGATCTTTTCTTCATTCTCATGTATTTAAATATAAAACTAAAGTAAATGGTGTATGGGGATTTTGACTCCAGTGCATATTTTATCAGGCTATGGAAATTAGTTTGTATGTAAAACACAGAGGCAGCTATTTCCTTTAAAGTCTTCATAATTTTTTCCTTTAAGAATAGTTGTTTATTTTTTAAACTTAAAAAATTAGATATTTTCACAATTATCTTGATTTATATGTAATAAATATAAATCCATGTATAGTTCTGTAGATTATTTCCTATTCGGTTTTCCCATAGTTGACATTTAGAGAGGAAATGGCAGAGTTCTTATTTTATTGTCCAAGAAAATAGTAGAACCTAACAACTGCATTCTCTTATTGTGTTAGCTTCAAATGAGAGTATCCACGCACTACCTACGTAGTATTATATATTTTCCCTGGGTTCTAGGGATTGAACACATGGTCTTTACATTGAGCTACATTGCCAGCCCTTTCTTATTTTTACTTTGAGACAGGGTGTCACTAAGTCATTAAACTGACAAAACTGGGCTTAAACTTGTGATTCTCTTGTCTAGCCTCCTAGAGTCCTGGGATTACAGGCATGTGCCACCATGCTTGGCTCTGTATTGCTGTTAATGAAAATAAACAAGGCAACACTTTAGGAATTTGGAGCTGGATAGGCTTATGGCTAAACACATTTTTTAAAATCCAATAATTTGAAAAAAGATTTTAGTTACCCAGTATGTATCTCCACTGATTTAGTCCCTTTGAGTTGCTATAGCAAAATATCACAAACTTGGTGGTTTGTAAGTACTAGAAATTCATTCTTACAGTTCTGGAGGATGGGAAAAGTCCACGGTGAAGGTGCAGCAGATTTGCTGTCTGTTGAGGACTAACTTTCTAGGTGAAGGCTGTTATGACTTCACAAGATAGGCAAAGTCTCTCTAGGGCCTCTTTTGTAAATTCTGGGGGGACATGAGCATTTAGATCATAATAGTAACTTAGAACTAAATAATAAAATATAACCTGGGCTATTGTTTTATGATGCTTTAGATATTTAAGTACATCCATTTGAAGATTACTGATTAGCAATAGACAGTACATAAGAGAGATGAACAAATTTTAAAAAGTACTCTGCTATTTTTGGATCATTTTTATATCTTGGCCATGTGTCACTAAAGGGCTGCTATTCTGAGACAGCTACTCCAAGTGAAAAGGCCTGTTTTCTTTCTATGTACTTTACATGGGTGGTTTTTTATAATGTAGTGATATCTTAAAAAAAAATTTAATACATTTGTTGCTCATTATACTTCAGTGCTATAACTGGACTTTAAGAAGTTTCTTGGGGCAAATGGGACAATAAGACACAATTAGCTGGGCGTAAATTTCTTATCACTGCCTACATCAGACTCTCCACATACTTGAAATAATATCCATGACTAAACTGAGCCAATAGGGAAGAATAGGAAGTCAGTAAGTACAGTGGAGAATTATTTAGTTTTCAGTGTGGTTCAAACAGTTACTTTTAAGCTCAAGCTGTGAGTGCCTTAAAATGCTTTTTGGGGATTCATGATTAATGTCAGCCCGGGAGACTGATTTAGAGCTGCAGATTTAGGTGATACTGCTGAGCTCTTGAAATTGACTGAGGAAAGTTGTTGGAAGTTTGGCCTAGAAATGAAAGCTTGTTATGTAAAGAGAGGTCACAGTGCCAGGGCAGCACTGGAGAGACAAAACCAAGATTTTGTGAGTCTGCACCTGAGTTCAGCACACATGGGAGAGAAGAACTGGCCTGACTATGCGTGGAACCAACACCTGGGTGATGAATGACAGAGAGGGGTGTGGCCTGGACACCAGTCTCTTAGGAAGCAGAGACTTGGGAAAGTGACTCAGCTCAAGAATTGTGCATTTAAAAGCACAATTTCATGCTAGATTTTTAAATGGAACTCAGTAGGCAATTTTTCATTGCTTTCCTGGCTGGCAGTCTTCTTTTACCAACTGAAGAAGAATGTTAGGTGTTTGCCTCTTCTGAGTCTCAGCCGCTCTGCAACATCCTTCTAACCACATTCCAATTGGTTTTTGATGCTTTCTGCTCTTCCGTGTTTTTGCTTTAAGGCATCTCGCCTGTTTATATCGCTGTTTATCTTTTCTTTATCAATAACTGTGCTCATCCCTTATTCTGGGTTCTGTGATGGTCATTTTATTGTGTGTTTTGAATTTGCTTTGAAAAAATCACCTGATAAAATTGGTTATAGTTGCCATATACATTCCATTGTTATGGGAATTTTTCTGACAATTGTGTGCAGTATTTCCAAAGTGGTATTTTAGAAGGCTTATTTTTATTTTTCTGGATTTTTTTTAAATATCCAGGAATAAATTAGTAAAAGTTTAAGTAATAAATGGAGGTAAGAGAAAGCAATCGGAACATCATTCAGTGCTAGTGCTAGAAATGCTATGCACAATTGCACCACTGCCTTGGAAAGCTACCTGGTGCTTTTCAATGAGAGGAGCCATGTGCCTACTCTATGATACAGCAACTCTATCTGAGCGTATACCATAAGGGAATGGGTGTTTATGCACGAGTGTGTGTGCACATGCATACACACACACATACACAAGGTGCAAGAATTTTATAGAAATGTTGCTCATCATAAGCAAAACACTGAAACAACAAAGATAATAGCAAGAGTCCAAATGTCTGCAAATGGAATAATAAATAAACCAATTGTGAATACACACAAAGTATGATTATATCTCAAATTAATTATATTTACTATATAATACTATAATACTATATATATTTACTAATTATATTCACTGACCAGTTTAGGCAGTTTTCTAACTTCATACAAATGGAACTATGTATTAGACATGCATTTATGTCTTTTTTTTTTTTTTTTTTTTTGTGGTGCCGGGGATCAAACTCAGGGCCTTGTGCTTGCAAGGCAAGCACTCTAATCACTGAGCTAAATCCCCAGCCCTGTCTGGTTTATTTTAGTAGATAATAATTAGAGATATAATCATACGTTATGTGTATTGGTGATTGGTTTATTTATTATTCCATTTGCTGACATTTGGGTTCTTGCTATTATTTTTGTTGTTTCAGTGTTTTGCTTATGATGAGCAAAGTTTCTATAAAATTTCTTGCACATTGTGTGTGTGTGTTGTGTGTGTGTGTGCACGCGTGTGCATAAACACCCATTTCCTTAGGATATATGCTCAAATAGAGTTGCTATATCATAGAGTAGGCTTTGGTCCTATTAATGTATATGTGCATTGGTAAATACTTTAAGTAAGTGATTCTCAAAAGTGAAGGAAGTCCCTATCAGAAGTAGCTGGTGGGTTTTGTATAAATACACAAACATTTAGATTTTTCTTTAGAGGAACTAGAGTATAGTACACTCTACAACAACTTTTGAAAATACCATCTTGGGCTTCCATCCCACATTTGCCCATCCCAAAAGCTTGCCTACCCCCAACCCACGTGATAACCATTGGCTTAAACACACAGATCACGAATTTGATTGTACATTATTATCACTCACAGGCTTTAAAACACCAGTTCTAAAAGTTCACTCCTGAAGACTGATTTAATAGGTGTGCTGTTAGACTTGGGCATCAACATGTTTTAAAACTTCCCAGGTGATTCTAATGTGCAGCATGAGTTGGGAACAAGTGATCTAGGGGAAAGAATCCTTAGTGTTCCCGCAATCCTATTGCCAAAACTCTCCATCATTGTGGTTTTTCAATACAGTCAGCTGGGGGATGGGTATTAGTCAAAGGAATGTCTGTGCTAAAATTTCTTATTTGGGTTCTCTGTCTCTATATGGAGTGCCAGTGAACATCAAAGTTATATTTCAGAAAGTAGAGAACACTAAGTCAGTTGAGAATTGCTGCTCTGAGTCATTAAAATAATGTGAGGATCTGTGTGGCTTGCACACGGTCCTCCTTCCATATTCATTCAGAGCTTTAATACTGGGTATTACACATAAGCAATTTGTAGACATGTGGGTACAGAGAACCCTTTAAAAGCCTTTTTCATTGTCTTTAAAAATAATCATTTTATAATTTGACTTCATTCGAACATTTTTTAATGTAAGAGTGGTTACAAGAAAACTAGTTTTTCCCAAGTCATCTAATTCATATTAAGTAAAGTTCAGATTGAGGCTTTTAAAAATAAGCATTATTCTTCTTTCCAAGAAAGAATCTACCATTAACAAAGATATTTTCAAAGTTCCTGTCACCTAATAGTTTTAAGCCTTCAATATTTAATATAGGTCAAAACTGGTATTCAATTAAACGCTTTCAATTTTGTAAGAGTAAGTGATTTTTAAAAATTAATAGTGTCTTATCTACAGTGTAGCTTTACCAAGGCAATATTTTTGTTTATTTGGTAGCCTTGTATATAAATAACCCATTTTTTATCATTTGGTAATAAGGAAACTTACAAGATTAAGCAGGAGATACTATGGAGAAAGCAAAACTCTGCTTACTTAAAATGTACCAATATTATCTAATAGGGCAGCGGAAGCCTGAATAAGTCTCCTGAGAACCTCTGAGTGTAATTTTATTAAGAGAGGCCTCCAAACTATGTAGGCACAAACACAGTGGAAATCTGGGCATTGGTGTGCTTTGCAAGGAAAAATCTTTCCCTGGTTCTGCTGGATTATCAAAACATAAACACACACATCCATACACCCTTTCTCTAGTTGTGAACTGATAGATAATAAATATATGAGCAAACAAATGAAAGATGAAAGCTTTCATAATGGTAAAAATAATTTGAGGTAGTTCTTTTTTCAGTGGAAAGCATTATAATATTGCTACTGACAGAACATTCGCAGACCTTACCTCATATCATTTAAATAGTGCTGGTCACTAAACCTCTGCAGGATTTAGTTGCTCTTCGGGGGAGAAGTGTGGCACCCAACCTGAATGATACCAGATCTCAGTGATTAAGGCAGGAGAAAAGATTGAGAAAGTTGAACAAATTCTCAGTGAAAAAGACAAGACTTCATGTAACCCTACTGAAGTTTTAAAAATTATAAGATGGATTGATAAAATTGATCCAAGCAAACTCTTTATGCTTCAAGACCAGGGAAGTTAGTAGATATGATCTGAAAATTAGAAAGTTGGGAACAAGGGGGAAAAAAGAAGAAGGCAAAACTCTTTTACACAAAGGATAAGAAGCATATGGAATAAATTACTATAAAGGGCCCCTGAAGCAAGGAGCATCATTGAATACAGGAGGGAATGAAGTGAATTTCTAAATGAAAAGGGAAGATAGAGAAGAACGGGGAAAATAGGCTAATGGAAATAAGGAAGACTTTACAAAGCAGGTATGATGAGCAGATAAACCTTTCTTAGGGGTCCCTTCACTTCTTTCTGATAGTGCTGTTAATGGCTTTTGGCATAGCCTGTAATCTAAAGTAATGTCATAGCATGGTGCTCTATGCTGTCACATTTACCCAAATGCTACATGGCACTTAACAGTCTTCTGTCTTTAGGGAAGTGGAAACACAGATCTATGTAATGTAATTCTACTCTGCAAATAGGTGATCTGGGAACACTGCCCACCTTTGTGAGGCATCAAGTTCAACTTTCCTATGGATGTTGCATATTCAAATAATTTTTCCTTAGTCTACTGCTTTAAAAAATAAATCAAGGATTCCCCATAAGCACGTATAATCTAATGCATCCCTTAATAATAGATGAGATGGTTTTCAATAGGACAGGCAGAAAATATGAAGGCATATTAACCATTTGTAAACTATCCCTAATGGGACTGATTGTCTCTCCTTGAGCACAGTTTAGGCTGTTAAAGTGTCCCCCGACTTTTTAGCTCGAAGCATGAATCCTTATTTAGGAAAGGGTGCTGAGGCTGATTTCAAGATTTCAAGTGATGGATGATGTTAGACATTAATATGTAAGATATTGCTAGCTAATTATTTGTCAGTTACTTCAGTGACCTAGCTGGGGAATAGGTTACCATTGGGAAAGAGAATTGTGCTTTTAAATCAGGCTAACTAAAGTATTATTAGTAGAAGTTGTATAGTGCATGTTGTTACTAACTTTCTCCCAAAAAGGATAGACACATGGCTTCCTGGTCTGAAAAATATAAAGAGACTAATATAGGCATACTCATCAAATTCTCAGAAATTATCTACCTGGTTCAAACACACACAAAAAAAGAGTTTTGTCCATTTTGGCTTAACTGTACTTTTTAAAATATTCATTTTATAGGTATAATCCTTTCCAACTACTTGGACAGGAGCTGTATACTGACCAAAAATACCAGAAGACACAGAAAACAGCTCTGACTTACTATTAACTAATCCAGAACTTTTCAAAGTGCTCAATCACAAGAGAAGACATCCACATGGAAGTGTTCATCGAGATCATTATCAAAGTTTTCTATCCTGGATGCCTGACTTTGAGATTCTTGTCCGAAACATAACCCATCTCCTGTTCTGAAGCACAATTAGTTTATAATAAATTAATCATAGTGTGTTAGACCACAAGGAAAACTGCTTTTAAGAAAAAGAGTCCAAAATATTATACCAGGTCCAACTGGACTGGACAAAATAGGTAACTAGAGTAAGATCCGCTTGGTTTCTAAATTGAGCAGGGACTCACCCAACTGTGAAAGAGTGGGCTGCTAGGTCTAAGTGTCCAGGTCAGTAATCCAGGTAGGTAACCCTGAGCTCATATGACACACCGGTTGTTCCTAGGCAAACCTAAAGAAAGGATCTGCTAAATAATCATGGTTGTCTTTTTCACCGAATTAGCAGTCTTTTTTAAAAACATTCTCCCAGGAGATCCTCACAATCTATTGGGTTTTACACTGGAAAGGAAACCTATTTTATAGTTCTCGCACAGGTATAAAAGCAAAATGAGGATAGAGAAAACTGTGCGTGGGAAATATTACAGCGACTCTGAGCAAAAGAACAACAACTATCCTACACAATGTTTTTCCTTTCTGATCCATGACATAATGAATAAGAAAAGATTGGATGGAGTGGAGATTTTCTGTATCAAAAAATACTAAAAGTTAGGATATAATTGTTTTGTGGAGACATAATCTCAGAATGGATTCTTTGGTTTCATTTGGGGCTCTTTGGTCTTTTCCCAAAAGTTAAATGTGGATTGATAAGAAGGTTAATACTAGGTGAACAAATGGGTATATTTTAGTATATGTGCTGCCAAAGCGAGCACACAAATGGATATAATAAGAAATGATAGCTTGGATTCATTTTGGTTTCAATGCTTTGAGAATTTTATGTTGCAAGTTGTTTATATATTACAGAAATGCATAGACAATAATACTATAGAGAAACATTTGTCCCATGTTTAAATTTAGGGGCATGAGATTCACAGTGTACAGTTAAGGCAACACACACTGGAATTTTGTAGATGCTGAGATTAATTTCCAATATGCAATCTCCCTTGGGATATTTATATTCTTCCAATCAGCATGGAACTGTCCATCAAAACTAACATTATAAATTTTTTTTTAACTTGGCACTGCAAATGTTTCAGGGCTCTCTTTAAAGAGCTCTAGACAGATTAGTAATCTTCCTGTAAAAATGACCTCTGTCATTCTCCCTAGTGCTGGCTAGTTATTTCAATGCAGTTGAATTCAGAGGAGGACAGGGGCTTCCCTCATAGTCTCTTTCTCTTGTAGATAATTTTAGAGCCTTTTGTTTAAGGTATAGAATTTATATCTATTTCAAAACAGGATTAATACTTACTTTAGAATGCAATTTAAAGTTTATTTCTAATTAGACAAGAGCAAAATAAATAGTTTCCAAAAAAAGAATTTTTTTTCCACAAATTGCTTCCATCATTTTTGAACCCTGCTAAGCAATTTAGTAGATACGTGCCCTTAGCTCATCTTTTGCATGCTAACAATTTAATCTGAATACCAATATAGACACAAAATAAACGATTGTTTCCTGCCAGAGGTATCTGCAGAAGAAATCTTGGAGTAAAACATTGTCTTTGCAGCGCATTGTGTCTCTAATTAGAGTGGAAGGAGGCAGAAGCTTGCTGGTGTCAGTCTGTGTTTAGCATGCCCCGGAGCCTCAAACTCCTGTGGGTATCAAAGTGCACTAATTAAATGAGGGGTCCACAATACGGCACTAAACATCACAGTACGAGAAAGAGTCCAGTGTCCTTAGCGCCTTTGAGAATCCGTGGCCCACGCTAATTACCCATTGTTGAATTGACTTTCCATTCTGCCAGGAATGAATGGTTCGACTCTCCCTCTTCTCCCGGCCCCCTCCCCCTTTCTATTTTACTATCTTTGCTTTGGCCGCCTAATTAATCTTATGGAAATCTCCCGAAGCCAGATTCCAGCAAGGTTGCCCCGATGTTTATAATTTGATTTGTGATGATAAAAGTGAAGGCGCCCGGTGATGGAACAGTGTCATTTTCAACACTCTCGAGAATCGAAGAGGCTATCAATCTTTCCCACGTGCACGGCAAACTGATATCCTAGAAAATTAACTTCAATTAATAACAGAAATCCCCAGACACACCAGAAAGTGGAGCTGCTTTGAACGAGAACCTTCAAAGATGTCTCTGGACTGTCTTTTATATGCAGACCTTTTTTATATAAGTGTTCCTCAATGAGGAAGTGTGTGTGTGTGTGTGTGTGTGTGTGTGTGTGTGTGTTTGTCTTTTTTAAATACTAATTTCTAGAAAGTATAGTATCATTTATATGTAGTGTAGAAAGAATTTAACTGAAAGTCTCCAGATTTAATGTAAAAATTTCCCTGCCTTTAAACTCCAACATTGAAGTGTCCTTTTTCTTTTGACTTGATCAGGATCCAATTTTAAACATCACTTAAAACCTTTTTCCCTCATCCGTAAAGATTTTATGCAGGCAATCAACATTTTAAATTTATTTTAAAAGTATACATGCACACACAAACATACATAACCACATGAAACTCACAACTATGATAAGAAAGCGTTCAATAGAACCCTTCCAATATATAATAGCAGATTGACTAACTAAAATGCCTTTTCCCATAACTTTTATATTGAATATACTTGAGTCAACAAATCTACTCACTGAATATTTAATTATATACTCCAATTGTGGATTTTGTATTTGTTATAAAAAGAGAAAGCAATTAGTCTTAGGCAGTACAATTTCAGTTTATTAATTAGTATAACATCTGTAATATTTTATCATAACAACTGGAATGAATGCACCATCCAAAATAATCCCTTCGATGACTCCCTAAATCCTCTGCTCCACTTCCCTTAGCCCCATCTCCTTTTCCTGTTTCTTTCTCTCTTCACATTCCTATTTCTTTTATTTTTCATTTTATTTTCAAAAGTCTTTAGGTTATAAAAAATTAATTCTCAAAGTATTAAAAGAAGCATTTCTCACCAATAAACTTGTGAACATTGTTCAGCTTATTGACAAGGAAACTATTTCAGTGGCAAAATGTGGTCAAAAAGAATGTGAGGAATTGGATTTATAGATAACCATTGAAACAAGAAATGGGACAACAAGATTATGAAATTACAAAATTCATTAATCCAGTGGGTTAAAGAATATATAATCTTTAGGGTTAAAATTTTTATCAGACATGTTTTGAAATCACCACACCTTAGTTTTCTAAGAGTTAACTTTTAACTTTTCAGGTTTATAAAATGCCACAGCCCCCTAAGCAAGTGTGACTTCTAATTAAAAACAATGTTACATCAAAAGGATCAGTTGACCCTCAGCCTCGGGCATCCTTGTTCAATAATTTTCTAATACTCAACTGAGGAAACACAATTATTTTTGTTTTATTTCCAACATTTTTGATAATTCTCTTTAGTGAGGTGAATACACTGAACACTTTGCTATTAAAATGAATGATTAAGGCTGGCACTATTTTTGCAACTCAAAAGCAAGAGGCTGGATGTGGAGACTATAAATTGAATCAAAAAGGTTTTAAGGCTTTGGTTTAATAACTAGACTGGTTAAATTTGTAGAATTCCAAATTCTTGTTAGCCTTTTTAGTACGTGACTGGATTCATTTGGTACTAGCCTTCGTTTTTAAAAATCTTATTAACAAATCGTGTGTTAAGATTATTCGTGGACTATATAAATTATTGTACCATACTACTTTGACATTTATGTATGCTGTACTTTGATTGGTTGAGCTTTTATTTCTAACTTGGGCAGCTGGAACCACTCGTGAAGAAGGTGGGATTACAATCCAATTAAAATCTCAGACAGGGGCTGGGGGTATAACTCAGTGTGAGAGCACTCACCTAGCATGCATGAGGCCCTGGGTTCAACCATAGCACTTCAAAAAACAAACAACAACAACACAAATCCAGGCAGTAAAACAGGCAAAATATGAAACTGCTATCATAAAAAAAGAAATATTAATCAAAATGCTTTAAATTCCATATATTAATTTTATGTCCTTGATGCCATAGCTGAATGCTGAGTTATATACCAAAATTTGTCATTTTTATGCATTTTCATTTAAAAAACATATCTTGCCTAGAAATTCTTTGACAAGATAAAGATTCCTTACAAAAATTTACTTACCTTTGTGTTATTGATGGCATGTATAACATCAGCAACAATGAGTTTCAGAAATAAGATTCACCTTGACTTCTTAAAAATACGAGTTATTTTTATACATATAATTTCATTTAAACAGGTGTATTTCCAAAACATCTTTGTTGTATGTAATTCAGTCATAAAACACTGCTTAATCTTGTATTTTATAGGATGTTAAGAATTACAAATAGGACTTCTTCCCCATGAAATAAACATTGTCTTAGTATTCTTCGTTTTAACAAAGGAGAATCAAGACTGAGAATAAACCAGAAGTATCATGCAGATTCACGAATACTATTAACTTGATTATGTAAAATATGTCTATGGACACAAGAGCAGACAATGAAATATTAGTATTTATGTATGTATTATTATGATTAATACAGACTTTACATGAGTAATTGTATTGTGAAAGTTTGAGTCATACTTAAAGTATCAAAGCATTACACAAAACATGAAGAATAGGAGTCATGATGAAAGTCAAAAGGAATGTTTACCCCAGGTTTTATTAGGTCACTCACATGGTTATCACATACTAAAAAGAAAAATCTGCCGATGTACAGGGTCATGTTTGAAAACACAATCTACATCGTTAAGTCAACTAGGGTTTTTGTAATAGATGTTTGGGGTTGCACTATTTCTTCCCAACAGCCAATTAAAGGTATGATATGTATTTTCACCAAATATTAGAGAAACTTATTAGTTCAGTTTTTGTAGAACTAAGTGAACACTCCTGGAGTAGGGGGCAGGGTCGTATTATTTAGCTGCATATTCAGGTTAGTAGTAAAGTATCATTTCCAGATCCAGTGGGCTTCCCATCTTGCCAGCACTAGGCTACCTCCACAGAGCATGATTAGTTCTCATCTTAGAAATTGTTTAACACATTTCATGTTAAATAAAAAGGAACCAGATGATGTAATAAATGTTTTATATTCAATAAGATAATCATCATATTTCATACATTCATTCTTAGAGAGTGCCTGTTTCCATCCTTCAGAAATGACCTGCAAGTAGCCTAGCAATAATGTTAACTCTATATGGGCTTTATTCTTTGCTCAGTTAATCACACATTCAATTTACCTATCTTCCTGCCCATGTACATTATAATGCAAATCAATTCAAGTAGAGATGTGAGAGCTTAGAAAGACTGGCCTGCCTAGCAAGCTTCCTTTATTTCTTGCCTTAGAGCTAGCCAAGCTCCAGAGATGAAGATGAGCTTAATTAGAATGATAGAAGGATTTAAAAGTCAGTTTAAAAAATAGCAAACTATTCAAACTGAATAGTCAATTCGCAACAAAGTAAAAGGAAGCTTTAGCTTCCTCTGTCTAAACATCTCACACCTCACAGGGTCAGAGGACTGTCTTCAGGGAAAGCAATTCTAGGCACCAGCCACAGCCAGACTGGGCTGTTTATAACCTGGCGTCCGGCCTGGCCGCGGGGGACCTCTTTCACCACTCTTGCAGTTTCTGTTCTGTTCCCTTCTGCCTCAATGTAGTCCAGAGCTCAGGCCCACCGTGCCAGGGGTTCTGAAAGTCTAAGAGAATTGTGCGGTACGAGTGTGGCCCTCAGGACATCCCAGAACTACCTCAAGGAAACAACTTCTAGTCTGACGACATCATACTGCACCCCGGAAAGCCCCCACCTGGAGCTCTGCTCTGGAAAACCGCACCAGTTAAGAAATCCCCTCACTCAACTGGAGCACGGTTCAGGGGAGCCACTCCTTCCCCGCCAGACTTAGACGAGACTCACTGATCGATGCCTTCTTTATTTATCTACAAGGCCAACACAGGTCCTCCATAGTCCCATTTTTTTCTTCATAAATGATTAGTCGAATTGCTGTTTCCACTGATCAAACTGAAAAGAATATTTGTAAAGTAAACTTTGATTAAAGCTTCCCTCCTTTTCTCCTGAATCTGCCCATCCTCACTCCAAGACAGCACACAACCTCTCATGAGAACAGGGAGGCCTCCTAGATAAACATTCTCACGTCTACCCTTCTATCATGTTGTTCTTTCCTTCCACTTCACCACCCTCAGTTCTTCCTCGATTTGTTGTTCTGTCTCTATAGAAAAGAAAAATTCTATCCGTGGATCTCTTGAGAAGCTTGCAAAGGTTACAGTCTACGTTTCCCCATAGCAATTGTCTTCCTCCCCTACTCCAAATCATCCCTTTCTCTCCTCACACAATAATCCTTTTTAATAAGATATCTCACCACTAAATCCATATTTATACTTTATTTTAAAAATCTTTACATTTGTCCCGTACTCACCCTGTGTATCCCCAAGTTACACATATTTATATGGGGGGAACTTCTCTGGTCAACTGCTCTAGGGAATCAGTTTTATCAATGAGATGGTAGGCAGGATCTTGTGTGTGTGTGTGTGTCTGTGTGTGTGTGTGTTTAAAATCTATTTAAAATCTGTTGTCACATTTCCTCAAGAGCAAAATCTGCAAATCCTAGGAAGAGAATAAAACATTCTAAAATTCTACTGTGTAAATGCAATTACCTATTTTAGTGGATAATGGTAACACAAGCATGGTACTGTAGTCATATTAAAGTAGAAGAGGCATTAAAATGTAAGTAAATTCCACCATTCTGCTGTCAATTTTTTGAGATCTTTCTCATGAAAGTAGCTAGAAGCAAGATGAGTCTGAGCAGCTAGTTTTTGGTAACTGAGTTTATAAATTGATGAACTCGTGATTTTACCCAACAGTTTTTTTATTGACATACACACACATTGTACGCATGCACACATGCACACACGTTTGTCAATCATTGTTTCCCCAAACTAATTTGAATTCCGTCAAATGTTTTGACAATTTAGGAATATAGTATCAAAGGTTTCACAATATCAATAATTTTATTTATACAATGTACTTATATTAATCTTTAACCTATAAGGTATGACTACATCTAAATGTAATTGCTCAAAGGGAACATACATAAATACATAAAACATATAGAATATAGATTATGCCTCATTTATTAAAACATAAAAAAGAATAAGTGAGATAAAAAAATAACTAAATACAAAGAGTTACACCACAGCAGATGCTGTCTTTGACTCCCAAAAATGAACTTGGCAATGAAGAGGAAGCTAAATCATCCCCCTAATAATTTACCAATAGAAAAAGTCTCAGTTTACAGAGGTATAGGATACATTTAGGCACATTTTTTAAATATGTTTTTATTATTCTCGAAGCCAACAGAATTAAACTTTGGTGTTTTTTATGTGGAAATGTTGCAGAAATCAACTTTTGAGAAACCAAGTGCCTTTCAGAGATCTGAAGAACTCAGGTTTATTTACCATCAGTGGACACAGTAGAGTTCATACTCCAAGCCCCTGAGCCTTGAACAAAGTGATTTCAGGGTTTTTATATGATCTTACATCTTCCCGTTCTTGCTCCTCATATATGGAACAGTTTTTAAAGCTTCTATATGACTGGCCCTTAAACATGTGTAGCCACATTTCTGTATTTGTAAGGGTTTTTCTAATAATGACAAAAGAACATTATGTTAACAGTTACACTATAGCACAATCAAAAATGCAGAAAAACACATTTCTTGATACTGAAGATAGTTTGAGTCTCTTGTTTCTTCATAAGATAAAAATAAAAAAACTATGTAGCATTGACAAAATGAGTGAAAATTAGTGTTTACTAGAAGCTTAAGTGAACAAAAGTCTTAATGTTGTTTTACTTAAAACCTAAAACTGAACATATTTTATATTTTGGAGAAGGCAATATATCATAATGTACAGAAGTGGAAAATTCTAAAGATGATAGATTATCTGTGTCAAATTTCATCTTCACCACTTTATAGTCATTACAATCTGGGCAAGTTATTTAAGCCTCAATTTCTGATTTACTAGTAGAAATAATAGTACCTAACTTTCAAAGTTGAGATTATATGCTAAAATATATAGTATATGAAATGTCTAATACAATGCCCGGTATATTCCACCTATAATAATCTAATCTGTAAAATATGTAAGCATAGTCACCAAAATATAAATGATAATTATTATAGCTTTAATTACTTTGTAATAACTAAAGTCTAGGAACAATTTAAATGACTACAAATAAGGGAATGACTAAATTGTGGAATTAAACAAATGAATACCTTGCGGTTTTTAAAAGTGATGGTATGGTGTGTTTATAACGAGGTAAAATGTGTATCTATATAAACGAAAATATTTTGAACATCAAAATATAACTTGGGAAATGTTATCGTATGTATTTGTGTAAAAGAAATTTGAAGGTAAGTATGCAGATAGGAAAAAATCGAAGGGTACACATCGAAATATTAACAATAATTTGGGAGCAGTGAAATTGACTTTAAAACATATATATTATATTGCCTGAATACTTCATAATGAATATATTTACCTTTTGCTTTTGTCTCAGACCAGGTCATCTAGAAAGCAGAGTATGAGATTCCGATTAAGGATGCAAATTCGGGGTGCCAGAGCTAAGAGAAAGGTGTGCAGGATAAGTACAAAGCAAAGAGACGGTCTGGCTTACTGCACTGGTTGTTTATGGTCACTGTTACAGTGACACAGGAGGTTGCTGGAGTTGTGTTCCCTTTGCAGATGGAGCAAACTTCCTCAAAAGGATTGGAAAGGAAGCATCCCAGTAATCTGAAGAAGAAAAAAAGGAAGAAGGTGTTATTTGTCTTCTTTTCTTTCCCATTTCAACCTTCTCCCTTCAGCTCCGATATATGACAAAGATGAAAATTTTTATTCTTATTCTTACGATAAGGAAAAGTTGGATGGACTAAAAATTAACAGCTTTTCTTGGACCTACCAAAATTGCATTGTAAATCACTGTCTCCGAATCTGGAAAGACACACATCTCTGGAGTAGAAGTTACCAGATGCCATAAACAGGGAGGAGGCTAACCCTAAAAATGTGGGTGAAATGCCTCAGGGTCCCTGTGGGCTGGAAGGAGGGTGAGGGCCTCCTGGGACTCTCCCCACAGGGGCTCTCACACTTTCACTGATCTCAGCATCTCACAGGTAAGGTATCCATGAGTCTGGAGAAAGCTCCTGGCCAGAAGCCAAAACCTTTCTCATTTACAGAACAAAAGTCTTAATCTGCAGGGGAAAGGGCGCTGCCAGAGAAACACAACCAAACGTTCCTCTGGAGCAGGAGAGTGTCGGCCTTTCTCCGGCCTTTTCCAGCTTCCCTGCGTGGCCCAGGAGAGGAATTAGGGGTCCAAAATGCCAGAAGATCACTGCTGAGCTAAAGAAGGCCTCAGGGGCCTGCGGGAACAGCACACCCAGGACACACAGACCCCTGTCTAGTGTAGAGACTGAGGACCTACACTGGAATACTGGAAAATGTTCCCCTTTCCCCACCCTACCAACAAGCTAATAGGATTTCAGTAGCAAAAACTGCAAAGTGCAACCAGGACCGAGAGAGACTGAGGAGCAGCGCAAAGAGAAGTGCCAAAACCAAGAGAGGCAACCAAAACAGGCCACAGCAGCTACCAAGTACTGCTGGCCCACTGGCTCACTGGATTTGCAGAACTCGACGCACAGAGGATTCATTTAGCTCGGTTTCCACTGTCCCATACGAGGTATTTGGCTCTCTACAGAAAGTTAAAAACATGACAAAGGAAAGAGAAAACACCCACTGAAGAGGCGAAACAATCATGGGATCCACACTCACACACAGAGGTTAGAAAATCAAAATTTCAAAGTATTTCTGAGTAATATGCTAAAAGAGCTAAAGGAAAAAGTAGATAACAAACAAAACAAGGTGGGCAAGGTCAATAAAGAGAGAGAAAATATAAGAAATTATCAAAAGTTAATGCCAGAAATGAAAAATGCAGTAACAGAAATGAACGCTGCCTTCAGCACACCAAAGACTTGACCCAAGTAAGGAAGAGATCCGTTAATTTTGAGATAGGCCAGTAATAACTCTAATAACTACCCAAACTGAAAGGCAAAATGAAATGAAAACAACGACAATTAGAACGACTGTAAGAGAATTCAACCTTTAGAAACAGTGACACATGGGACTGGAGATTTAGCTCAAGTGTAGAGTGTTTGACTAATAAGTGCAAGGCCCTGAGTTTGATCTCCAGCCATAAGAAACTAACAAACAAGCAAAAAACAAAACAAAACAAAACAAAAACTGTGACACAGTATCAAATAGTGTAATGGAAATACTAGAAGACAAAAAGAATGAAGTTGAAAAAAATATTTGAAGAAATATAATTGAAAGTTTCCACTGCAAGGTGTACTAACTCAACCTAACTTGAAGCGCTCATCATCTGGCTTGCCAGAAAATGTTTAGCAAGCAGGATGCCACAGGCTTGGTGTGGAGGGCGCACAGCTGAGGTCAGGTACTGATCAAGGGAATGCATGACACATGCAATGAGAAAATCTGAAAAGCTACTCACTGTGTCACCTTCACACACTTCCGTAGTTAATTCTTCAAATCATAAAACATACATCTATAGCAATGTAACTTTCTAGGAAGTATAGAATTGACTAGAAAAATGTAAATATTGTCAAGAAGTGTTAAAGGACTGAGATTATACTCTGCTTTCAAGTTAATGAATTAGCTTCGCGTAGTTTCACGGGTATCAGTTGAAGACAAGACTTCTGAATACAGCGGAAAGGATGCTGGTATACAAAGGCACAGCACATAGTGTGACCATTACCGTGTTTGATCAGCTCCCCTGATCTCACGGGGATGAAATGGAAGCATCCAAATGGAGACGGTGCAGGCAGAGGGCTTTGGTTACAGCAAAGGAATGCTGAGATCAAGGAATCACAATTTTTTATAATAGTGTGCAAGGAACCACGCCTGACCTTTACTCAGGGGGACATAATCTTTACCGTACTGGACGGGAAATGGAATTGCCCTTTGCTCTGATAGGCACTCCGTGCTTCCGCGGTGTTCATTATACAAACACCCTTGAAAAGACACTGCTATGAAGCTCATCACCTGTGTCTCTGCCCCCAGGTCCTTCAGAAGGGCAGGACCTCCCGGGAGAACTGTTCCCCCGCAAGGGTAGGTGCATGAGAGAAAACAGGCAGGCGTATGTCACCAGCCAAGAGAAGGATGTGGGTGAGAACTAGGAGAGCCAGCATTTTGCTTTAAAGCATTTTCATTGTCACTCTTAGTGTGTTTAATGGAAAATAAGGGTTTGTAGAAAGAATTTTTAAAATCCAGTAGGTGCGACAGTCATTATATTTATAAATGTTTTAATGAAATGGGAATGATTTTGAAAGAATGCTTTAGAGTTCTAGAAATCGGAATTTCTACAAAGAAGGAAGATGTGCAAAACCACATCTGGACAAAATGGGTGAGTTTACTGTTTTCTTAAATCAGGTAGATTGTTTTTTTAAAATTGCTTATTTCACAAATATGTTCAAGGCTTAACACTTTCAAAGCACATATAAACAGGAGGCAAACCCTTGAGCGTTACTTACAGAGTTCAAATGAAAGATATTTTATCAATTGAAAGAATGTGACTTATTATAGAGTTGGAATCACTATATGTCCTAATTTCTCCAGGAAAATATTATATTTGTAATCCCAACAATCTGGGAGGCTAAGACAAGAGGCTCACGAATTCGAGGTCAGCCTGGGCAGCTCAGCAGCTTAATGAGGCTGTCTCGAAATAAAAAATAAATTTGAAAGACTGGGGTTATAGCTCAGAACAAAGGTCCTAGATTCAGCTCTCAGTACCACAAAACAAACCAACAAACATCAGCAGTTTTTTTATTCTTTTTTTTTCATGGAAAGATGTCCTTTGCTTAGTAGATTATTAGAGACTCTTTCTGTCTACCACTTGTTATTTACAACTTGATATAGCAATAAGGATAGACTTGAAAATATATCCACCAATATTAAATTGAAATCATCCCACATACCCTCCTTGGAGGCTTTCTTCTCAGTGATGTCAGTTATTGTGAAGCATATTCCTACGTTGATGTGACTCAGGTTCCTAATCTGTTTGATTCTATCACAGAGAGAAGAAATTGCTTGGAAAGCACGCCTGACATACAATGTTACTTCTTCATTTTCTTAAATAAGAGCTTCTACTTTTCACAACAGGTTGAAAGCTGAAATTTTTAGCAACAGCAAAAATGATTTCAAGTCACATTTAGACATGCCACTTATCAAGGAAGGATTATAAAGATTAAAACACTGACACAAGCTCATTCATACCAAAGTATAAATGACCGATGCCTGAGTAACAATTAAGCTTCACATATCATGCAAGGAACTGAATAAAATACATACTAACATATTTACCATGCGCCAAATATAATACTACCTAAGCACACGTATCATCAAGATGCAGTTTCATATAAAGTTCAAAATTAGGATAAATGGCTGGGGATTTAGCTCAGCAGTTAGAGCGTTTGCCTCAAAAACAGAAGGTCCTGAGTTCGAGCCCCAGCACCAAAAAAAACCCCCAAAATTAGTATAAATGATGCTGTGATGCTTCCAACTTTCAGACTCATTGTATCAGATGGCAGTTAAATTCACATTCCACATTCATCTTGCAGAAGTATATAAGGAATTTTAATTTTAATAGTGCGTTCCTGGGATTATAACTTCTATACCCAAAGGAATATGAGTTATTTTATTTGTTATTATCATCTATCTGACAATAGAAAAAAATTTCAAAAATTCTTCATATAACAAGGCAAAGAAAAGATGTGTGTGGTTTTCATAATGTATAGTCAGCGGCCTTTATGGTCATAGTAGGGACATCTTGAGCTAAAGACAAAGTAGATTTTTGTGGGAGCTAGAATTCATTTTAAGTGGAAGGAATCTTTTTTTATAATTGTAAGCAATAAATCCAGATGACATATCATAGTAAAAAGAACATGGAATTTGAAAAATAATAATAATGACAAAACAATAAAGATTATGCACTCTCAATGTTCTTCAATCCTTTTTATTTTAAAAAAAAATTTCTTTCCTCCAAGTTTTGTCATCAGTGAAATCTAGAAAAGAATAATATTTAAACTACTCTGTGAACCAAATCTGATAATCTGGCCCACCATAACACAAGTTGATGCATGTGGATTAGTGGGCATTACTAAGGAGAAAAAAATTGGAGAATCCAAATGTAGAATATGGTAAAAAGAAACCAAAACCAAGAGATGAAAAAAAAACGTTTTCCAGTTTTTTCCCGTAGAATAAAAGAGTTGAGAAGCATCCATATTCTCCTTCTAACTTTTACAATGTGGTTCTCACCCCAGAGTGACCCCTCTGCCTCACTTGGGAGCTCTTCTGAAATTTCATGCTGGTAAAGATCATCTTGAATATATACTTGAGTCACTTCAGTAAGAGTATCAGGCAAGACTGCTGTATTTGTCTTGAGCAGTGTGCTTCTCATGCTGTAAAATCAAGCATGAGGCTAGAGCAACATTGGCAGTACATGTGCAATATCAGTAAGAAAAAGTCCCGGAAATTTAAAATTGGCTTCCCATGGCTTAAATATGATGCAAAAGCCTAATGGCTAATAAGAGATGAGTTTGTATATAAGAGGTCAATATTTCACTAAACAGAATATTATAAAAGTTTCAAAATCTAATTCTACTCCCTCCACCTTAACTGGAAAAAAAAATTTTTTTTTGAAATGAGGTCCCTATTTTGAAGAACTTTGCTCTCCAGAATCACATCAGGTGGGAAGTAACTTCCCATAGGTCCCCTTTACTCAGCCACTTAATTGTAAAAACTGTCACTTCACTGTCCAGTAATTATTTCCTTTTCCTATTCAGCTTATAGTTGATAGTTTACTTCCAGAATGTGAATTGTTCACCTTTTGTCTCCAGCAGCTATAGCTGTTGAATTTTCTATTATAATCTAAACCTAAAGGACCAATTTTTAAAAAATTCTTAATATCCCAAGACACCTTGCTTCTTTTGGCATGAATATTAAATAGGGTGAAAGCTTAAAACCCTTGGTGGCAAGTCCCGTCAAGAGAGGCCACATGAGGACATTCAAAATACAACTAGCCAAGTCACATTCTATTGTGGGATTAATTAGCTGTGAGCTACAGAGTCAGTGTTGTAGTAAAGGCACTTTTCCATAGAGCTTTTGTCAATGCTTCTGTCAGGTCCGTTTCTTTTTCTTTAGTCTCAAGCCACAGTTTGAGGGAAAAGCAGCTGGACGTGGTGGAAGAAGCAGGAGACAGAGGAGGAGGGCTCTGGATGGTCCCACTCTCTTTACATCACACTTTGCCCAAACAGCAGCGGACTAGCTACTTCCCCTGAGAAAATCTTTCTCTTCTTCCACATCGACACCATTAGGGGAAGCTATTCTTAACCCCCAGATCAAGTAAGCCTGCTAAAAATGAAAGAGAAATCTTTTTAAGTTTGAAAATTGTATAACATTGTCAGATTGCTAAGAGGAAAAGGAAAAAGAAAAAAAAAAAAACCTCTCCGTCTAGAGAAGGGTGGACAAAAACTCTTTCCTTTTCAAACTCTTATGATGGGATTTTTCAGTATATTGCTTAGAATTGAAGAAAGGTTTCATTCTTGACTATCACCATGATTGTCACTGAGATTTATATTCAATGGAATTTGAAGATTACATATAAACCCTGACACGAGTGTAGGCTAGATCCTGCTGCCTGGACTATAAAAACAGATGACTGCAGAAGCATCACAGGGCTCATTAGAAACTCTTTTCCTCTCTGCCTAGCTGGCCACTCTTGGCTTTGCCACTCTTTTTTTTTTTTTTTAATGTGTGTGTGTATGTCTCTCCATTTGTTCTACAGCTGTCTGAGTTTATGAGTGTGGGAAATTTTTAAATGTATTTTCTTCTAAATAAAATAATGTAATAAAAGTGATACTATTGAGAAACGATGTGATTTTCTGAACCATCGATTTAGATGATTTTTTTTAAATTGGTACATTTCTATTTCTACCTGAAAGTGGCAATTAGGTTGATTATACCATATTTCAAAACGTTCATGAGTACTGTTTAATTGTTGAAACTTTTTTTCCCTTTTGTTAAGAGATTTGACTTTGTGGCTTTTACTTACAATACTTACGTGTTCTGATTTTGTTCGTTATAGGAATTATTTCCCAGGAATCTTTAAACAGGGACTCCTAAGTCACTAAAATGGTTATAGATCTTACAGGTTTCTGTCATACCCTATTCAGAAAGGAAGTAGCTTCTCAAATCATTGTAGTTCCAAAAAACTACAGAGATATGATAATATGACTAAATTTTAAATTCCACTGAAAGAATAAAGCCAAACTACATTGTCATTTAAATAACGATATTTATTGCTAATTTACAGTCATCATGCAATATAAAATCTTTGATTAAAACATAACCACAACAATTGTGAAAGTTGATTTTTGCTTACTGAAATAATATTTCTTACTAAAACTAACATGCTTAATGATGGTGCTGAATGATAGCTCTTCTGTGAATATATGTTAACTCCTATTCTCTGTTATCTGTGAATCATAACTGCCTTCAAAAAGCTGTCCCCCAAAAGTCTCATGTATTCAGAGGTGTAGCTTTTTGAAAAGTGATTAGATCATGGTACTGACCCTGGAAGCCAGGAAATGAGTGTGAGGTTTTTGTTAATTTCTAATTGTACTTATTTCAATTTTAGGGGCACAAAAGTTACCACAAGATACTATTACAGATCCACAAAGCCCATTGTGAGGTAAGGCAAAATCCTTTTTTTTTTTTTATTTGATCCCTAAGCCTCTTGTTAAAGTTTATATCTAGATGTCCCCCAAGGGGCTCATGTACTTATAGGTGAGTATTTAGGAAGGTGATTGGATTTGAGGGATTCAAAGCTGACTTCTTGTTAGGAGATGGGGTCTGGTCAGAAGAGACCAGTCACTGAGATGTGGCCTGCCAGGGTCTGTCTCCCTCTGTAGCTCCTCTCTTCTCTTCTTGGTTCCTGGATGCCACGAGGTGACCAGGACCTTCCACCAGGCTGTCCTGCCTTGGGGCCAGCTACGTCTTGAGACCGCTACAAACTGTGAGCCAAAATAAACCTCGCCTCTTAAATTGTGAGTGTTGGGTATTTTGCTCCAGTGACACAGGAAGTGACTGAGACAGGTCTATTCTCACTAGTGATATTCTGACCACGTATTAGTGCTGATTCAGACCCGACACCCCACAATCCTGAAAGATCTGGCTATTTTCCTTTTCCAGTCCTTGACTGCACTGGTAAATAGCTGCAAGTGGAGGAAGATTTATTTTTAATTTAATTTTTATTTTAATGGTACATTTTAGATGTACATAGTGATAACATTCATCACAGAGGATTTGTACCTGTACATGAATATCTTGTTGCTTCTTTTTTTCCAGTTCCCCTCCCCTCACTTCCTCCTCCCTCCCTACTTACAAAAGCTTTGTTTCCATTTTTTCCTTCCATTTCTTATTTCTCATGTCCTCTGTTCCGTTCCCGCTCCCTTATTCCCTTTCCCATTTGGACATTTTCTTCCCTTTCCCAATATAATACATTTTAGTCTTTATTTACACTTTCAGTTTCTCACACCAGAGAAACTATGCGGTATTTAAACATGTGTGTCCGATTTATTTCACTTAAGAGTATGGTCTCAAGATGCATCCGTTTACCTAGAAATATCTCAAGCTTATGGGTCTTTATGGCAGAGTAGTACTCCATTGTATAAAAGAACCACATTTTCTTTATCCATTCTGCTATTGATGGGGATTTGGGCTGTTTCCAAGATTTAGCTATTATAAACTCTGCTGCTATAAACATAGGTGTACACATATCGCTGCAGTATGATGCTTTTAATCCTTTTGGGAAGATACCAAGAAGGGGAATAGCTGGGTCAAATGGAACCTGTAGTCCTAGTTTTTTAAGGAATCACCACACTGATTTCCATAGCGGTTGCACCAGTCTACACTCCCACCAGCAGTGGAGAAGGGCTCCTTTTTCTCCACAGCCCCTCCAGCATTTGTTATTGGCTGATTTGTTGATAATAGCCATTCTTTCTGGAGTAAGGTGGAATCTCAGGGTTGTTTTAATTTGCATCTCTCGAATGACCAGTGATGTTGAACATTTTTTCATATGTCTATCTGCTGTTTCTACTTCTTCATCTGAGAAGTGTCTATTCATTTCTGCTGCCCACTTTTGGATTGGGTCTTTAAATTTGGGGCGTCTGATTTTTTTGAGTTTTTTATATATGCGAGATGTTAGTCCTTTGAAGGAAGATTTATAGAATATACTCATTTAAATATATATCATTGCAAAACTTTCCCCCAAGAATATCCACGTTTCCAATTGGATATTGCACTGGAGATGTAAATCTCTTGTGGAACTTAGATCAACCTTCTTCTTCTTTTTTTAACTGGACTTAAAGTTTGACTCATTCAAGAGACCAAATAGTGCCTCAGTGTACTTTGCATCTATTTTGATCTTAGAGACCCATGATTCAACTCCTTGCAAAAATCTCTCTAGAAGGAATAATTCTCATGCCTGTTCTAACATTATAACTAGTACAGCAACACAGTCATCATGACCTATTTCACGCTGCACATCAACTGATTCTCGCCTCTTAAAAGACTAACATAACCGAGTGTTAAACTGAACAGGCTACAGTCAAAAAACACAGACAATATATATATTTTTTTAATTCACAGGCATTTGTGAGGAATTAGATCTCCTGGAATTATTACTTCAAAAATACCACCGAATAGAACAAACCAAAAAACTTTATCTGTTGTACACTGTGGAAGCTGAGTGTCGCAAACCAACTGTGCTAGCTATTAATTTCAAGATATTGCTTCATTAGATGCCATCCATGAAAGAGAAAGCTGCCCCCGCCCTGTTTACAGTGTTAAGATGACACCTGGAATTCATCAGGAAGTGGTTGCTAAAAGTTTAACCTCTAAAACCACACTGTAGCTGCGATGTTTACACAGAAAACCAAGATGTATTTCTTCATGCTATCCATTCCTCACTTAGCTCAGCTTCAAATCGATGTCAGTATGAGAACACGTAATTAGGAAAATCAGGTCACATCCAAAAAGCCATCTGCACAGAATTATGAGAAATTCCTCCGTATCAGGACTGTTTCTGCTAAACAAAAGAATATGGTAGATGTCAAGCAAGCCAGTGTAATGTTTGCCCACAAGCACCTTTCTGTCTTCCTTAGTATTTGACACTGAAGAGCACACATTTTTCCTGCGACAATGTAGGGGGTGATCCTATTCTTTCAGGCTTCCTCTGACCTCTGAAGTAGATCCTTATTGCTAACTCTCATGGGTTAATGACTAAATAGTGGAAGTTTCACTGACCTACAATATCACGTATTTCTCCAGTAATTCTCATTTCGTTATCACAATTTCCTATGTCCGGATCAACAGGCCGTTGGAGGTGTAGTTTACTATCGCTCAATTCCTACCAAGTGTCTCCATTTGGCTGTCTCTTCAAGCTCTTTAAATTTAATTCCTTTAAGTCAAACTTCTGAATTCTCTGGCATTGCCCCGTCTTGTTTTAAACGACACTGCTTCTCGATTCAGTTTCGAACAGCTCGCGCTGCTTCCGCACCAGGATGTTTTCACGTGTTCTCCTGAACTTTTTGGGTGGTCGGTTCATTTATATCCTTTAGGTATCATCTAAAATTCCTTCTTCTCTCTGGGGTCACCGAAGATTCTGGATGCTTTAAATAAGAAACTCCTTCATCTTCCACCTCGGAAATTTTGGACCACCTTCATTCCTCCAGCTGGGCTTTTCCTTACTCATGTGTCTGCTGTCATTCTCCTGCAAGAGTAGCAAGTAATTTGATCTGCGGTCCAGTACTGAAAGCCTGGTACCAAATTTAGTGAGACTGTCGAGGTTCAATATTTATCGAATAAATAAAAAACAATAAAGCAGAGAAGCAATAATTTCCCTAGACACTCCCTCTTTCTCAAAGTAATGTATTTTGATAAAACAAAAGTGAAAATTACTTGAATCTTTAAAAAACATTCATCTCATTTTTCTTTTCTCTTTTTTCAAATGGGTCTTTTTAATGGCCTTTCCTCTTTGCTTACTTCTTTCGTCCTACAAATCAGGCAGGAGAACTTAGGCATTTCTTCTCCCACCCAGGCCTTATGGTTTGTTTATTGTCCAAATTATAATCTTTACAGTGAGAGCTTTCTTACTATGTATCTTTATATATCATTAGAACTCTCTGTCAAAAAAAAAAAAAAACCCTTTACCTGAAAACAGAACATAAAACCTGAAAAGAGTATGACTTTTCGTTCTACACACAATGAGGAAGTTAACATTCCACAGTTTCACAGCTGCTGGCCAGAAGACAAAACACCAGAAGCAGAGAGAAGGGACTGTTTATAACAGACATAGCAGCATAGGGAGTGTTATTTCTTACTCTGGTTTTTGAAGCCGCAGCTACCATAGGACCAGATGATGCCTGCCTACGTGCCAGGATGTGTTACAGGAAGGGGATCCTGCTGTAAAATGGCAATAAATGTACTTGTCTGGTTGGGAAAGAGAGCAATTATTTCATTAACTTGTGAAATATGAACTGTTCAATCACATTACAGTGATAGATGTATACCCATGTTTATAACAGAACAACTCATAAGAGCTAAATATTGGAGGCAGACTGTATGCCCATCAACAGATGCATGATTAAGAAAATGTGGTATATATGCATAATGGAGTACTACTCAGTCATAAAGAAGGATACATTTATCTATTCCTAGGAACATGGATGCACCTTGAAATTATAATGATGAGTGAATTAAATCAGACACAGAAGGTTAAAATTAGTATAAATAATCTAAATGCAAAATAAAACATAGGTTGTAGGAAACAGACAGATAGGCTTTGTAGAGATGGGAAGGGGATTTGGGGATGTTGGAAGAGGGGAAGGAAGAGAGGATAAGGGGAAGCAAAACTGATCAAGATAAGATTGTATATATAGTAATCCCCCACAATGAATGTTTTTATTATGCATTGCAAACACATACTAATAAAAGGGAATGAAATAATATTCATTGGAGATCCATTATCCTCCAGGCATAGAAAGAAAGAGAGAGAGTGAGCGAGGCATAGAGACAGATATATATATCCCTTGGTTTTATAGAGCACACATGCTTCTATACTGATATAAATGAATAAAATGATATAAATGAATAAAATGCAGGGTGGTATGATAAGATATATGGCATAGTATGGCAGGATGTGATATAACATAAATACCAAACCTGCATCACAGTATTGGGAGTACACTAAGTAAATGTGTTTATGGACCCACTTTGCCCCCAAGGACATTGGTAATAAAATATTTATACAAGAAAAACATTTTTCAAGGCAAAAAATTAATATGTATTCCAATTGCTGATTACGTACAATTTAGTCCCTTTTTTTAAAAAGTCTGAAGTTTATAAATATTATTTACATATAATTAAGGTATATCATAGTAAATTTAAAACATATTAGTGTGTTGTATAGTCAGGTGACTAAATGGAAAGTAAATACAAAAAATCTTGAGACAAATGAATAATTTACCAGCATTCCCCATGAACTTTAAATAGTTAATATGCCCAGACTGCCTCTCACCAGAGAGAAAGCACATCCTCCTTGGAGGTTCGGCCAGTCATACCACCCACATGCTTTTGATCATTACCTACATATGCAGTGGTCATGTCAGCAGCTAATTGCCCACGTTACTTTCTTCATTTTTCTTGTTAAAGAGAGATTTTTAAAATGAGCTCAATATATCAGCCCTTTTAGCAGAATTATTAATAATATGAATAACCTCATTTATTATTTGGTCTTTTTTTTTTCCTGAGCTCTTCTTTCCCTGATAAATCTATAAAGCCTTTCAGAGACTGTTAAAAATCATTTTGCTCTCACTTTAACTTGCCTCCACTTTTACTTAAAACTATAACAAATCCACACCTTACAGCTTATTCTTCCTTAGTTGTTCTGGGCATGATGCTG
This sequence comes from Hystrix cristata, assembly GCA_004026905.1. Classification (NCBI taxonomy): domain Eukaryota; kingdom Metazoa; phylum Chordata; class Mammalia; order Rodentia; family Hystricidae; genus Hystrix; species Hystrix cristata. The sequence continues at coordinate 48,128 of PVJO010005536.1, forward strand.
ACTGAGCCGGCCAAATTTATTCACTTGAATTTTAAACCTTATGCAAACCTTAACCATAAGTAGAATGAGTTAACATTTTAATAAGTAAATATGAAAAGAATAAGTAAATAGGAAATAAAATATGTAAAGCAATAATGATCAACAACAACAAAATGGAACGATTAACCAAAAGTAATTTCCTAATAGCCAAATTCAAAGAGAAAACACAATGATTTCTTTCACTGTATTTCCCAAATATGTGTCTCTCCCACTTCCTCTGCTAGAGATAGAAAGAGGGAGGGAGAGAGAGAAAGAGAAACAGACAGACATATAAAACTCATTCCCTCTTTTTGTCTTTGATAGTACCACTGAATAATATAACTGTGATTTTCACCTTAGTAACAAAATTCCTGCCTCACGTTTCTCATCTGCAAAATAGATTAAGTAGTTTCTCTTCCAAGTTTAGTGAGATAATGAATTACAAAATTAATTTGCAGCATTCAACAAATATTTACTAGGTTATTTACTATTCCCAGAACAACTGGAAAGATTTTAGCATGTCAGAAAATAAGTGCTTTGGAGAAAAACCCTGAGGGTTAAGAGAAAGATCAGGGTGTATACATTTTAAGAAGCTGTTCAGGCAGCAAATTTTAAAAACACTTATTTTTATATTTTTGGGAGGGTGCTGGGGATCAAACTCAGGGCCTTCCACTTGCTAGGCAAGTGCTCTACCACTGAGCTAACTTTCCAACCCCTTAAGAAATTTTAAATCAGAGAAAGAACTACGTGACAATCTGGAGAGGGAAGAATTCTGAAAGACGGAACGCAGAGAAAATCCCTGAGTAGGAATGAACAGACACTTGGGCAATGGTGAGAATGCTGGTTAGCCAAAGAAGAACTGGTTGGGAGAAGGGGTTGGCGATATAGGCAAAGACACGACGTAAGCTCTTTTTGCCTGTAGCAAAGTGTTTAGATTTATATTTCAAATGGAGTCAGAAACCATCGGTGAGCTTTAAGCTATGACAGGACTTTAAATCTTTTATTAAAAAGAGGTTAATAGAACGTCTCCATTCAGAAATGACTATAGCAGAGCAAGAATGAATGCTGGGATCAGTTTCACTGCTCTTGGAATAGTTTTAAAAGTGTAGCGTGTGTTGTGAGAAGGGACGGAGTTTGTTTTGTGTGCAAATGTCAGATCTGGTGCTAATAGAGCAGATGTGGTGCATCATGAAGCAGAGTCAAGAGTGAGTCAGTGGGGAAGCAGGTTCTGGAAGGAAATCCACAGCTCTGAGGTAGGCATTTCAAGCTGGGCATGCTCATTATTCATCCAAGCGAAGGCAGCATGCCAGCAGTTGAACATACCAGACTGGAGCGTAGGAAGGAGTTGAGCCTGTAGGTGGCATTGAACGCCACAAGATTATATAGTATCAGTTTACGAGCGAATATACAGAGAAGAGAAGGCAAAGGATTTAGCATGGGGATATTCCATCTTTGAAAGGACAAAAAGAAAATGAAAGAAATTCGAAAACTATAACTGAAAATAAGCATTGAATGTGGTAAAGAGAAAAACACAGGATTATGATGATGTCTTTGAAGATTAAAAAAAAAAAAAACCTGTTTCAGGAATAAAGAAGTAACCATTAATGACAAATACTGTTGAGATCGAGTAAGTAAAGACTAGGAATAGACCTTGGATTTGGCAGGGTAGAGACCGCCAGTGACCCTGACATGGTAAGTGTGGAAGCTGTAGTGAAGTTGGTTTAGGACATGAAGATGAGAAATGAAGATACAGAACATAAACAACTCTTTTGAGTTTTGCTGGAATGATCTTTATGTACACCTCACACATGTATCCCATGACTCCTTCTTAGATCTCCCATTGCTAATCTTCCAATCATTCTCCTTCCAGGTCCCTGGGGAGCCAGCCAAGGTAGACACCACAGCTTGTGAGTCCATTATATCCTCACTGAGGATGCCTCATTTGCATACTAAGTGATCAGTCGGTGCACCAGCCCAAAACTCTGACAGCTGGGAGGAATTTTCACCACTGCCTTTCAACATCTCGCCTGAGTTGAACCGTAACCCACTTTCACTAGGATCGTTCATAAATTGAAGACGAACTTTTCGCTCCTCTATCAGCTGGTCACACAGGACTCTATGTAGTCATGGGTTTGAACAGTTGGTAGAAATAAGAGACACCAACAGTGGTGGATAGCAAAAGCCCACCTTTGATGCTGTTCTCGCCCGATCCCAGATGCACCACTTCTCTCTCACAGTGGATGGCTGAATCTGTTGAACCTTATGCTTTGGGAGACCTAACAGAGCACAAATCACAATGATCAACTCTTGCTATGTGGTCAATTCATAATCCAAAGCCAGATACCCATTTTCTCCCAGAGTCCGGAAGTACTCCAGTTGCTATTTTTTCAGTGATATATAATTTTCTACTGAAGACATCATGCTCCAGAAATCAAGGGCTCAAAATATTTTCATTATCCTCCTGGAGAGTGCCATAAATTCCACATGGTTTCTTTTTCAGCGACAGATCTATCTAAAACTAGAGTCTCTAATCCTCATTTTAGAGGTTACTTACTTCCTGAAGAACACAAGTGTAACAGGCCTCAACAACTTTCAAAATAATAGAATAGCACTACAATAAAACCATTATTTTTTTACATAATAAGTACTATATAAAAAGTTGAAATAAGTTGTAAAATCAAATATAAAATGAACATAATATAATCTAAGTATAATAGTATTAACATGCAATTCTTCATCAGGAGGATTATACCTTGAGAATTCGTTGATGCTGTAAGAGTGGGAGTAGGTAGGTTATCCCAACAACTCACAATAGTGGATGTTAATAACTCATTAGGTTATATTCAGTTTAGGACCACAACAATATTTTAGTTCTAAGATATTGTATCACATTAATTGCCTATAACCTACAAAATGTTACCATGTAAATTTCAGATTGAATCAATCCTTCTGTTTTCAAACCACATAATCTCAAATTTAAACTCTGTCTATCTGGCCAATGTAGAAATAGAATTCCAGAAGCTGGGTCCTTCACTTTGACATACCTCATATCTTTTCTAGATAGAACACTACCAATCTTTAATTACATCTCGAGTCAATTTATTTAGCATAATACTATTTTGCTATAAAGTTCATGTGACACAAAAGAAATATTTACAGAAAAAAGACAGGTGTTGAAAGCTTAATTATATTATCTTTAGAATATATTATAATTCCAAGGCACAGGTTAAAGTACACAGTTTCTCAGTTACATGAGCTCTAGGATACAGAGCTGACCCTGTGAAGTTGCTCAGTTCAGGAAAAAGAAGAAAAATTTTCACTTCAAAAAATCAGTACACTGACAGTAAGTTGTACTGATTTCATCATAAACCCTTAAGCTGTTTTACTTTAGTTGTTAGAACAACGAATAGATTTCAAAATGTGCTGTAGAAAGGATGTGGAAATACAGTGCTCAGGGCTTAATTCAACTCCAGCTCAACTCCAGCTTCTGTAAACAAAACAACTCTGCTTTTGTCTTCTTCAAATTGTAAAGTCCTGAAAAACGTAGTTTTTAAAAATGATCCTAGCAGACAAAGGGGGAAATTGCACATCATTGTCCTAACTCCGTTACGCTGTACTTATAGCTGACTTGATCTGTGCTGAAATTATAAATTGCTACAGACATATTAAGGTCAAAACCTGTAACAAAATTTTGAGGATTACAATCAATCAGTATCTCTATGATCTTTCTGGTTATACTAAAGAAGCATTTTTTGGTGAGGAAATAAAGGGGCAATCAAAAGAAGCAGGTCTATATGCAGAAGAAAACTATTTTGAATTTTATTTGAAGAACTAAGTGCTTTTAGCCATCTGAAAATCTAGACAGTCAAAATTCCAATTTTCTCCAAACTTTAAGTGCAATATGTTGATTTAAATATTGTATTTGTTTTTTTTGGTGGGGTTGCTGCTGGGGATAAAACTCAGGGCCTTGTGCTTGCTAGGCAAGCACTGTACCACATGAGCTAAATCCCCATCCCTAAATATTATATCTGTGATTGTGCAGATTTTAATGTTTTTAATTTTAATGAATAATGTTTAATCGCATGTAAGCATGTATTTTCACACATGACGCCATTTATAATTTTATATACTATTTTTATTATTAAGTAATTCTACTCAATACACCAAATGTTTCCAAGTAGTAAAACAACTTTGATAATGTAAAACTTAGACATACAAATATACTGAGATTTACACTTTTTTATTTGGTACACGTACTTGAAATTGAACCCAAGGTCTTCACATTGAGCTACATCCCCCAGCCCTTTTTATTTTGAGAAAAGATCTTGCTACACTGCCTAGATGGAACTTGGCCTTTGTAATCCTCCTGCCTCAGTCTCCCAAGTGCTGGAATTATAGGCAAGCGCCAGTCTACCACCTGAGATTCACATTTTCTTTAAAGTTCTGGTTTGGGAAAAAATAAAGTTGATTCCCACTTGAAATTCTTTACATAAATAAATTGGTTAATTACACATTTGTAGGAATTCTGCCATGCAGGCACTGAGAGACTGATTCAGCTGTGTTTCAGTGGGGCATGGATACTACAGGGGCAGGTGACAAATCTTGATGTCATCTGTATGTTACTGGCTTCTCAGGAATGCAGACTTCAAAAGTTGTGGAGTCAGCGAGGCTTCTAGCCAGATTTCAAAAGAATACTTGTGTGACCAGGGAGTGAGCCCCTGAGAAAGCAGTGCATGAAGCGGTGAGAGTAAAGCTGAAAAGTGCAGTGGGCATCCCAGGAAATTGGAGATCCCAGAAACCTGTAATATCTGCCAAGGAAAGCCCACAGGCAGTGATCAAAGCCATCCTATAAGAGGAACCGTGTAGGCTGCTACCAGTAAGGTCAGAGGAGGAGGGCTGTCCAAGCCTTTGGAATTCACTTCTCACCAAAACTGACCCTGGGTACCGGACATGGAGCTGTAGGACTTAGTGTTTGCCCCACTGGGTTTGGGTCTTGCTTTGCTCCGATTCTTTTCTATTCTACCATTCCTTTCATTTGGAACAGAAATATTGGCCCTGTGTCATGGTACCTTAGGATGATGTAACTTGTTTTTGATTTTTACAGTGGTTCACAACTAGGACTTTGCCTTGAGTCTTTAAAGAGACTCAGACTTGAACTTCTGGAAATTCCTGGGACTGTTGAGACTTTGTGGAAGAGATAATTACATTTCTGATGTGTATGGGATAGTTGTATTATGTTAGGTGGAATTACGAACTTGCTATTGTTTTCAGAGATTAACTATGGTTTAAGGAGATGTGTTTGGGTAACAAGTTGAAAAGGAGTGGGATGTGATAGGGTACAGTTTCAACTTGATTGAATTTGGGATCTGCTCAGGGCATTGGTGGAATGCACTTCTTCCCATGTCTGGCTGAGTCATGGAGGATGCCCTTGAGGTCTACGTCTTGCCTCTTGACTCTTTCTCTGCCACTCTTCTCCTGCCTTATTTCCTACCCTCCATGAACTAAGCAGTTTTGCTCTACTACACCTTTCTATCATGATGTTTCTGTCTTGGAGCCACTTTAAGTGGGAAATGATCTGTAGAAGTGGGTGGCAGCTGCTAGAAGGTGTCACTAGGTTAGAGCTGCTCTGTGGTGTCCACTAGTGAGTAGATGATGAAATGAAGACATAGCTTGATCTTTTCTGAGGCTTCCTGCACCGAATCATAATAATGGAAGAGGGCTCTCCCTCTACTACAGTCTTGCAGTATCTGTCCAGTACTTTTCTTGATAATGTGCAACTTTTGGCTAATTAGCAAAGTAAAAGTGAGGACAAGGTCCAGTTTCATTATTGTAAACCATGCTAAAGAGATAGTTTTGAAAAAGAAGAGAACAACTGATTATGCACATACCAGATTAATCAGTTGATTGGATTTTTCATTTCTTTTGCTTTTTATAAATCAGCCAATTTAAAGTTTAAAGACCTTGAATTTGACAGAATTTTGCACACTTTAGTTCTTGTACCATATGAGTCTGATATTTAAAATGTTATTCCATTGAATTTTGGTTACCTCGGATGGCTTTGTATAATTTGCTTTTGCATCTTATAAAATCAGTTTAGAGTCATATTACTTGGTACAGATTTACTTTGAAAATTATCAGAATTTATCTCTACAAAATACATGAAACTAGTTAAGATAGGAACAGGAGTATTAGCCATATAATCAGTTTTTATAAGAATATGAGAAAAATAGTATCATCTATTTAGTTAATTTTCTCTCAAATCACAACACACTTCAGGTAGTAGAAGAATTCAAAGTTGAACTGGTGGGGGCATTACTCTGTTGTACCCTCAACCCTGGTAATTAATGATTCTGTCGCAATGTAGTCACTCAGCTGATTTCTATCTTTCCTTCTGTACCTACAAACCAAGTAGCTTATTTTTACTCTGCAATTTTTTTCTACTTTATTTTATATAGTAATTTAGATTCAACTATTAAGTATGTTTCGTATCCTTTCTAGACTCTGCATATTCTCTTTTCTGTCTTTTAGCTTAAGTTTTTGCTACCAACATATTGCTGTTTTCCTTACATCCCTTGTTAAAATTACAAAGAAGTTGACTCTTATTGGTTTGACCAATTCATGATATCTCTTGTTAGAAGTGACTTAATCTCAAGTCTCCCCATAATCTCTTAGCCACTCTGTGGGTGGACACTCATTGCACTGGTGATTGACCTCTGATACAATCAGTGGTATAAGTTCATGGGTCAGAGAATATGGTCGCCACCTCTGTTAGAAATCAAATAGAGCTGCTTTTCTTAGCAGAGTACTGTCCACATGAAAGTGTTCTATTTGGATGATGGAATAGACCAGAAACTTTGAAAGGGCCTCCATAGTACAACACTCAGTCTAAAAATACTGACTAAAGGGAGTTCCCTAAAGAAATTCCAGTCACTAGTTCCCAGCAGTGGCTTTTATCACTTTCTGCAGCACCCTCAGAGGCTTTGGTTGACTCTGCTGCCTAACAATGATAAGATCTCCCATAGGTTTCTCTTTTTGGTAGTGCCCTGTGTGCCTGACCAACAGCCTGCATGCCCCTTGGAGAAGAAAGAGCTCACAGCTGCTCTCTTGGCCTCACACATAACCGAGATACAGTGGAGGCACAGCTCTTTCAAGGTTCTGTTTTATAGTCACCCAAAATCGCAACTGGTACTGTGGCTATTTCACTGGATCCACCTTGACTTACTACAGTCCAGTCAGCTGTGTGACTGGACTACGTGATCTTGGGAGAGAAAAAGGATAGTGCAGTTTGAGGCTCCCACACGTACAATTACAAATGATGAAAGAATGTTGGTTTAGTTTAAATCTTATTGCTGTAAATTTGGGCTTGGCTTTAATCCTTTTTTTTTTTTTTAAAGTCACATTAGACGTAGTTGCACAGAGTCTGAAGAACTCCTTTGAATTTTATAGTCAATAACCTTCATTTTGGAGATGAAAAAATAAAGTCCCTCCCCCTAAAACATTTTCAGGGAACTAATCCCTTTCCCTTTGCCAAGAGACAAATCCAGACTAGAACCCAGGCTCCTCCACTCGCAGTCCAGGGCTCTTTGCTCTATGCCATGCTGCCCCCTAGTGTTACTCAGATTTCATGAAGCTAGTGATTCCATCCCTCAGAGCAAAGTTCAACTAGTTCAACAAGCTCTTTGCAAACTGAGGAGTGAGCTTATTTTAAATAATCTAAAGATCTGATAAAAGTCTCTATTGTACAATATTTAGCCATTTATTTATATTCCTGTGCCTACTTGAAAATGTTTGTCTTATTTTTTAAGACAAGTCTTCTAAGATTCAATTAAGGCCCTAATAAGTTAAAAATAAATGCAAAGCTATGTATTAGAGTGGGAGTGAGGGGACAGCCTCACTTAAAAAAAACTTTAATTAATACTCACTCTTTCTTAATATATCAATGAGTCTCTTTTCTGTACTTATAGATGGGGTTAATTGCTGTCCTAAGGCATCCTGGAGGTCTCTGAGAAAAATCACAGAATAAAAGGAATTGAAGAACCACTTTTATAATAGGGGGCATTAAACATTGTGAAAAATAGCAGAACAAATAAGCCAGAGAAGACTGTAACAGTTAGTTGTACCATATAGATCCTCCTTCCAAGGAAAAGGATAAATATTTTAAAGTGAAGAGCAAAACCAATCAAATAGAAATAAGCACATAAAAAACTCTGACTTGATGCCTTGTAATAGGAAAAAGGAATTTTAAGGATACATCAGGAAGAAGACAGAAATAGAAGAAAAAATAGGGCAACTAACAAATGAGAGAAAGCAAAGAATTAATTATTACACTAAGAAGGCTGATATATTGAGCTCATTTTAAAAATGTCTTTTCAAAAGAATGAAGAAGAAAAATTTAAATACAGAGGAACTAATGAAGACAATGAAAATTGCTCATAAAAAATGTTGAGAAGGAAAGTGTGGAATACATTTTAAAACAGAAGAGTGACTCAGAGAGTCTTAAGTAGGGTTATAGAATTCCTATAAAGTGCTGTGACAAATATACAGTCAAATACATGAGCGCTAGCCTTGATTTGATGTATTTAATTTACTACGAAATTCCAAAAACATGTAAATCACGCTTGAAATATGCATTATTCAGGACTTCACAAGACATGCAGAATTGCTATGCACTTCTTTATTACTCTTTTTTCCTCTTACTTCTGAGTTTCTATCTGATCATTTCTCAGGAGATTTCTGGATATCAGTGGCACATTCTGATGCAAACCATTCCAGTCTTTTACACAAACACCCAGGAAAACCAGAAAATAATGAAATCTTGCTACTTCAAAACTGCAGATGATTAACTATTAACTATTGCCAGAAACACTGAGAAATACCTGTCTAGACTTCGGAGCATGGTAATTTATGAAAGGGAATCTATCGATTTAAATGGTAAAAAGTCATTTTGTATTTCTGCATTGTGTTACCCTTGAACCATGGGCTACCCCAACTCAAAACCTCTCCACCCACTTAATTCTTCATGGATGAAAATGGCCATATCACTATTCTTTTCTCTCCCCGCTTCCAGCTTTTCCATTCATTCAGAAATGGCAGAGTCCCCACGCAGCACAGGGTATCATGTGCTGAGAAGGAGCGCGTGAGATCTAGTCAAACTGGCTTTTACAGCAGATCCACTCTCAAGATAATCCATTAACCCGTTAATCCAGTAAGACATTAATTACCTGACTAGGTTAACCCATTCATGAAAACAGACTGCCTAATGCCCTCTGAAAGGTCCCACTTGGTCTTACACCTTATACCTCATCATGGGGATTAAATTTCAACATGAGTTTCAGAAGGGACAAACCATGTTTAAACTACAGAGGGAGGACAGAATAATTAGAGTTAGTGTGCATTTAACTCCCCATAAGCAAATTATTGTTGATGGATTGAGATACTGAAAACAAAAGTTCTTGATATGCTCCTGTTGTGCTTTGAATCTTGACTGTCCCCCCAAAGGCTCGTGTGTTAAAGTTTGGGTCACCAGCTTTGGAGGTGACAGAAACTTTTAGAATTGAAATTTCGCAGGAAGTCTTTAGGTCAGTTGAGATCTGCCCTCAAAGAGGATTTTAGGACCTTCACTTTTTCTTTTTTCTCTCTTCCACTTCTTGGCCATAAGATGAGCAGTTTTGTTCTGCCACATGTTCCCACCATGATGTACTTCCTTACCACAGGCCCAAAAGCAATGGAGTCAACAGATTACAGACTGGAGGCTCTGAAATCATGAGCCAAAATGAACCTTTTCTCCTTAGTAGAAGCTTCTACATGAAGATGCTGGAACTAGAAGTTTCTACATCAAGATGTTGTGCATGCCTAGAAATAAAATGCACAATAATGCTGCAAAATAAGATTAGTCGATAGAAATATGACCTTAAAGAAGTGTATCAGGATATGCAGAAGATGAGGACAGGGCTGGAAGAGTTAAGAGATACTCAACACCATTCCTAGGAATTATGTGTACTTCCAAGGAAGAAAGCAGAGCAACTGAAACAACACCAACTAGAAAGCCTACATCTGTAGATGGAAAATATATCTGCAGATTAATTCCACAAAGGTGGTTCCGTGGGAAGTCTCCCCAGATGTTTTCTTCTCGTATTTTTCTCCTATGTTGTTTTTCTGTGCTTTACACCACCGGGTCCTTAATGTGCTTCTATTCCTTCTCATAGCTCACTTCTCTCTGACTTCTTTTGCTTTTGATGCTGCAAAAAGCAATACTTGGTGTCGCATCCTTTCTAGACTCTGGAAATGGCCATGAGACTTAGTTCTAGCTATTTAGAGACAAAGAAAAATCTGGAGGAGGTCCTAGTTACTGCAAGATTAGAAAGAAGAAAAAGTACTCAGTAAATTTTTAATATAATGCAAAATACCAGGTGTGCACTTTCAGAAACAGTATATTTCTCAACATGCAGCCATCAGCAACCTGCAACATGATCACTTAGAGTGATTACTAAAGTGGCCAGGCCAGAGCCCAGAACCAGGACATCAGGCTCTCCAGGAAGGTAGACGGGACAGGAGTGATACAGTCTTAAGCAGCACCCAGGTGAGTCTAATGTGAATTGAAACTGGAGCCAATGGCTAAGTGTAATATTTGCAATTAATAGAATGCTGAAAAATCCAGCTTTGCCAATGAATACAAGCGTCCAAAGGACGCAGTGGGATACAGCACAGAAAAACAATATAGGAGAGGGCTGGGGATTTAGCTCAGTGGTTAAAGTGCTTGCCTTGCAAGCACAAGGACCCGAGTTCGATCCCCAGCACCAAAAAAAAAAAAAAAAAAAACCAATATAGGAGAAAAATACAGCGAGTGTTTTCCAATTCCAGGGTGGCAAAGTCTGTGGAAATGGAGAAAGTACAGACAGAAGCATAGGTCTGCTATGGCCTGAATGTTAGTGTCCCCTCCAAAATGCATGTTGAAATTTAATTCCTAAAGTAATAGTATTAACAGGCGTGGCCTCTGGGAGGTGATTAGATCATAAGATTCCTCTCTCACAAATGGGTGAAAGCTCTTATGAAAGGGCTGGAGGGAGCCAGCAAGGCCCCTTGTTGCTTTCTTATTCCTTGTACCACGTTAAGACACAGCATTTTCCTCTCTACAGGATGAAGCCTTCAAGACAGCAGAGTCTAGACAAGAAAGCTTCCAGCACCTTAACGCTGGCCTTCCAGCCTCCAGAATTACAAGAAGTAAATTTCTGGCCTTTATAATTACTTAATCTCTGATATTTTATTATAGCAGCCCAAGTGGAGTAAGTCTGTGGAGAAATAATATAAATAATAATACACAAAAAGCTTTTGTTTTACTGGAAAATATTGACCTAAATTTCTTACATGTGGTAACGAAGATGATTGCTACACGAATTTGTTGACGGAATAGGAATGTATTTTTTGTCATTGGAAATAGACTGTATATGGATAAAAACATGAAAAATTCACTTGAACCAATGAATTAATGGCCTATTGTGAAAGAATCACCCCCGAATGCCCATTTGTTTTCTCTTCAACTGCACTGAATAAAGTTGTCAATAAAGTGCTGATTTCAGCTCCCTTTAAGCCTGTCAATTTGATTGAACCAATTTTTTTTTAACCTTGACAACAGACTTCTAATTTTAGGGCTTCTAATGATTTGAAGGATTTAACTTTAGAAACCCAAACCTAGGAAATTTTGAGAAGAAAACTGTTTGTTGCAAGTAAATTTCAAAGTTAATAAATAAAGTATCAAAAGAAGAGTCATCATAAATATGATCATTCGCTCAATGCAATTCAATTTTGTATCTAATCATCAAGCACCAGTTTTTACAAGAATGCAGGATTTAATGCCTTTGAGAAGAACAGCCGCAATCTAACCATCTTGTCAAATCTATGTCCTGGCACCTCAGGGGTAGAGCCTTTCCACCAGTTTCACGGAGGCCATATCAGGCTTTCTTTCCATTCCTCAATCTTCCATTGTCAGACAGTGTTGGTAATTGGTTTTTAATTGGTTCATTTACCCGAATGATTTATACTGCCTCAGGTAGGCACGATTTAATGACACCCATTACAGTGCTTTAGATTATTTCACAAATAGATATGCTGTTGTCCTTCAAGATTGAAGATCCACGCATATGAGTGTTATCACTCATTACTTCTCTGATATAAAAGTCTAGTGCATGACTAACAATGATAAAAAATAACAGTTTGTCAAGTGTGAGCTAGGTATCAGGCATTCTTCTGAAGTGTTTTGTATGCATTATCTCATTTAACAAGCATTTTCTGATGGACAGAAATAAACACAAACTATCACTGCTCAGAACTGCATTTGTTTCGGATAGAGATTGTTTATAATTTTTCTCTTTCTCTCCCAGATGATCAGTTTCTTACTCAAAATTAAATCAGTCTACTTTGAGCAGTAATAATGTACTGGGAAAAATCTTTGGACAGATTAGAGAAGAAATACAGTTTCATTTTTGATTCTGGCAATAATTTGTGAGACCTTAATCTCTTTCCTTAACATTTGGGTTTCAACCAGCTAGCCTAAAAGGTGTCTTGTAGCTCTGAAGTACTGTGGTTCACTGCATATTTCTAGTTCTCTCTTAGATTGATTAGCGACTTGGAGTGCTGTCAAGTCTTCTACAGTATAACCTCTGTTTGTATTTTAGGGTTCCCTTCAAATATAATTCCTACCTAAACTGTTTAAAAACACTCTACTCATCATTCATTTACTTAAGAGTCATATACCATCATGAAATTCTTCACCACAATAAGGACATTTTTTTCAGGAACTATATTAGCTATAGAGTTAAAAGTAAAATGAAAAAACAGCAAGGGCACCAATATCGAGTTATAAGCAAATTTAGAAGTTATTCCGACAAAGAGACAATATCTTATATTTCAATACGTCATTTCTCGTATCTTAAGAACATAGTAAATTTTTTTTAAATTTTTGTAATTATTTGCCTCTATGCACAATCAAATGTGTGAATTTAGAGGTATAATTGATATTTGAGAAGAAATTATGATGTTATTTATATAAAACAACAAATTCAAAAGGATATTTCTGATTAAGTCTGGATAAATTGAAGGAGGCTTTTTTTTAGGATTGGGGCTTCAGCCATTTATAAAGATTTGCACGGGAATCACATAACAAATAACTGGAAATGACAAACTGTCTTGCAAACCTAAACATTTTCGCAATATTTTTCTTACTTGGATTAAAATATTTTTAGTATTTACTTTGTACTTATGATAATTCACAGAAAATCGTCAAGTAAACACTCTCTCAACATGTACAATTTCTGAGGATAATGCTGTAGTGTTCTAATTCTTTCTCTGAGAGTCCTGAGTTTAGGAAAACAGATCTCTTACAGGTTTACTGAAGTACTATCGTATCATAATTCTGGATTAGTGCAGGCATATTTAGAAGGGATCATAACTTACTTGTGTGTAGCTTGTGTGTGTCTCCATCCTTCACATAAATTTACCTGGGTCATATACAAATGTAATTAGAAGGAAAATAAAGTGGAGTCGTAAGTTTACCTCACAGTTCTTCCTTATCCTAAGAGACAGAAAAGTAGTCATTTAAAAGTGTCCTTTGAATCTGGTGAGTACCCAGGGATTAGCAATTATAGATCTCTAATGTACCTGAAGACACCTCTGTATGTTTCTCTTCCTTGATATAACTCTGTGCTCTCTGGGGCTATAGCCAATAATCACATGTGGTTATTGAAGACTTAAAATACGCCTAGACCAAATTGAAATAGGCTTTAAATGTAAAAATGAATCCCAGATTTTGAAAACCAGTCATATTTTTTAAAAGAATGTAGATTATGCCATTAATAATTTTGTATTAATCACATAGCAAAATAACAAATTTTAGATATATTGGGTTAAATAAAATACATTACTAAAAGTTATATTGCTTGTTTCTTTTCACTTTTTAAAATATGGCTACTTAAAAATGACAATTATGGGTTGGAGATTTAACTCAGTGGTAGAGCGCTTGCCTAGCAAGCTCAAGGCCCTGAGTTCAGTCTCCAGCATTCTCCTCGCACCAAAAAAGCAAAAGTAAATGACAATTATATATGTGGTTCAAATTATGTTTCTGCTGAACAGTGCTAAGCTAGATTTCGCCTGCACTGTCTGCAACCATTTTTTTTTTCATTGATATAGTGCAACTATTACTTACCAAATGTTATGAAATGCCACAGGCCTTTGAGTCCTGTAAGAGTTGGGTGAACTCTAGGTATAGGATCGGGCTCCTGTTGGGTGACTTGCCAAACTCTCCCTTGCATCATACCTGCTATTATTCCCTTCTCCACATGTGATCATCGCATATCATTCTAAATTTAATAATGTACACTTTGGAAAGATAGTCAACCGTTCTAACACTATGTGCTCGGTATATGTCTCAAAGCTTTGCAATTCTCCATTCATTTAATTCTTATGACAATTCGATAAAGTGTGTTCGTGAAGATCCTCACTGTATAGATGAGGAAACTTGGGAAGAGAGGATCTAATAAACTTGCTGAAGGTCACAGAGATAGTGGAAAATAAAAATGAAGTAGTCTAGCCTCTGAGTCTCAGCACATATTTTTTAAAAATTCAAATGAAACAGGTTCTTGCAAGTCAAACGAAATTGGCAAATTCTTGCAAAACTTTGTTGAGAAACCCATAACCCTCCAAATCTTCTCTCTCTCTCTCTCTCTCATTGATTGCTATCTTATATGTCCTGTACCCCTACCCAGTTGCTGGACTCTTCACCATTTTGGTACGTCCAGGTCCCTCTCTTCCTCCCAGGATTTTCCAGTTCTTACTTAAGCACCATCATTTTGTGTTTTTGGCCTCCCTCTAAAGAATCTTTTCTTCCCGATAAATATCCTGAGGCTGATCTTTTTTACATTCAAATTAAGAAAGGGGAAAAAGTTTAAAGCATTTCTTTTAAAAAAAAATCTATCCCCTTAGAAAATGTTATCTGGAGATATTTATGGATTTAAATGACAGTTTTACTTCTCTCTGTTACACCAATAACAACTGCCTGTGAATATTATTGTTATTGTTTTTACAAAGTAGGAAAATGAATCATGTAACATAAGTAACATTCACAAAGTCACGGCCATCAGGGGCAGGAGAAGTGTATCTGCTAGGGCAGAGCCTGTGACTCACAGATCCGGTGGTACATCTTCCTATACACATCCCTGAGGCTCTTCTGGTTGCCATGTCCTGGACTTTGCATCTACAGAGCTCACATATCAATCCACTTAGGTGGCCATGGCCCTGCCTGCCATGCTGCATGATCATCAGGCTGCCACCAGGTACTACAGGGACGGCTGCTCTACCCTTCTTGGCAGCATTGCATTGTGTCCTCTAATAACTTTAGGAACAGCCCCCACCACCACCACTTACCCCTCTGATATTCCCTTTCTCCAGGTTTTGGAAAAGCATCCATAGTATTATTTTATTGTGGGCATAAATAGTGTTTTGGCAACAAACCTATGTATCTTAAAAGCAAAACAAACTCCTCAATCTGCACTTCTTATCATCATACAGATAAAGGGAAAGATGAAGGTTAGAAAGTGCTATTTTCTCTCTGTTAAATAAGGAAATAATAAATGCTTTCCAGACATGAAAAGATGAAAAAAAATCGAGGCTATTAGAAAAGAAATTATTAGTGGATCAAAAATAGTTAAAAGAAATGTGAGTGTTCAGAACTTGACTGGAGAGCAAACTGATCAGCCAATGAAACCCTTTTGAGTTAATAATGAATGTCTCATCTCAACTTGAAACAAATCTGTCTGCTCTATTGGAAACATATAATATCAAAGGAGAGGAGAGCTGTCCCATAAAGGCATGGTAGCATTTGAACATCAATTTGACAGGTACTGTAATTTTCTTACTAAGGACCGTGAATATCATATTGAAGCCTACTACAGAAATACTACTCAAACTCTCCAACATAAGTCATCTGAACAGGAAAAGTTTCAGCTCAAGTCAGAGGAGATATAGGAAAAAAGGCTGAGGCTGATGAATTTCACTTATGACCAAAAAACCATGACCTTGACTTATTTCCATTTAATACTAATCTATTATCTCTAAACCAGGAACAAGCGAAACTGAAATCAGTCAGAAGCCAGAGTTATTTCTGCTCCAGATTTACTCTAAGTAGTGCTATGTCATCCGAATTCATTTGTATGCTAGTGACAAGAGCCAGGGAATGTTCAGTTCTGATCTGTGCTTTTTCTACTATTTTAAGTACCAAGGAAAGATGATAGTGGTTCAGACTCCTGTGTTTCCAGCATATAGGACATGGCGTGCATGTAAAAGATGAGAAAAAACATTTTATTAATCTTCCTCCAGTGTTATCATGTATAATATATTCAGAAGGTAGCTTTTTATTATCCATATAGGAAAAAGTTTTAAGAAATGTCAAACTAATATTTCAATTGTTTGAAGATACATTTTTCCTTAGGCAGCCCAGAAGTGTGTCACCGCGCAGAGTATGGGAAAACTTTGCCTAGATATACATTTCCATTTCAATGTGATTTAGCCGAATAGGGAGACATAACAGAAGCTATGATGATACCTCAAAATGCCAAAGTCTCTGGATTCAGGTTTCATTACATGTCTTAAGTAATTAGCCATTCTTCTTTAGATAATTTCCGAAGGGCTCTCAAACCTTGGGTGAGAATTTAGTCTACTAGGACAAACATCTGCATGTATTACATCAGACTGTGAATCACTGTATACATTCATAGACATTTAGATAGAACTTGCTAGTACCCAAGAAGAATCACTTAGAGCACAAACCACCAGTGAGTGGTGGATTGTTTATTAAGCACAGTGTTTTGTTGTTTCCTAAGAGTCAATATTTTAAAATTAGATTTTATATTGAAATCTGCAGTTCTAATCTCTTTAGAAAAATTGAATATATTGTAACCCAGGACTCATATTTCTTCATAACAATAATTTGCAGAATCCAAGTATCTAAAACCCTTTTAAATTATCCATTTCTTCACATCCACAGACTTCCCAGTCAGCCACCTGGCCAGAGTCACTAATTTTAGTGATCTAATTCCATATCGTGACCTTACTATACAGAATTGAAATGAATGATAATCTCCCAACATAAAGCAAAACTAATGGAGTACAAATTTTGCAAGTATAATTTCTTTTTTTTTTTTTTTTGCAAGTATAATTTCTGTTCTTGCTGCTTTAATGCCAAGCATTGTGGCAGAAAACCACACAATTAGGAAAAGCAGTACTAGTCTTTCTTTTTTAACTGCTTCAAATGTTTTATTTCATTGTACATGCCTATATTTTTGAGATTATGGTTCCCACTTCCACTGGGTACAGCAATGTTGTTATTTCGCCTTGAAGACTCCCATTCACACTTTCCAGAAAGCCTGCTCCTAAAGTGTGCTCTAGTCTTCCTTTCTTCTCTCCAATGCTCCAGTCTTCATGGAGAAAGCAAAGCCCAGCTCAGAACTTGCTCAATTTACCAAGCTCTGGTAACTATACTTGTCTGTTTAATTTCCATTATGTCACAGTTCTGGGAAAACTGGCTTACCTACCTTGACTTTTTTTAGAATTTTCTTTCTGAATGATCTGTCCTGTTTGATCTGCCACCTCCTTGGAGTCCTGAAATATTGGTGTTCCATAGAACTCCGTGTTTGATCCTTTTCTAACTTTATTCTACATATTCTCACAAGATTAGCCACCACCAAGGATTTTAAGCCCCTTCCTGTGTGCTGATGTATCCACGTCTACACATCGAACTTCCTTTCCACACCTTGGGCACTGGTTTCTCACACTACAGTCCGTCCTCCCCTCTGCTGCCTCAATAACACTCTTCAAAGCAAAAGGGACACACCAAGAGATTTCTCTTACCTTTGGGCTACACTACAAGACAAATTCCAGATCCTTTAGCCTGACACCATATAGGTGCATGACCATTTTCTGCTTCATCTCCTGGCACTCTGCCACCACACACACTGCTTTGGTCACCCTTTCTGTGGCTCTTCTAGCCCCTTTTACAACTCGGTGCCTCTCACATGCCGTTCTTCCTTCCTGGTATGTCATTCCTCCCTCTACTCCTGATATAAACATACCCCCTTTGCCTTTACGATGTACGTCAAAATGGGACTCACTCTGAAAAGTTCTTATCTTCACAGTTGATGTCGTTGCCCAGGTCTCTGAGTTCTCAAAGTAATTATCAGTTTCTTTAGCTCACTATACTGTCCTCTTCCTCTCCCACATCAAAAATAAATATACCCATCCACGAGGTGTGGAGAGTCTTTAAAGGCAGGGATTCTATTGTGTATGTCAATTTTAAGCTGCTGCAGTACCTGCCCTCAGGTGAGAAAGAAGTGATTATAATTCAGTTTAGCCAAAATTTATTTGGATCTGACTTTATGCGTTAGGAACTACTAATAAAAAAATAAATTTCACTAAAGCTATTGGTTAAAATTTGTAAATGATGGAACTGTGATATTAATCTCCAAAGTTTATGCTTCACCAACTCACTAATATACCAACTTATAGTTTCCACAGTAAATGTTGTTATATAAAATATGTGAATATTCATTAAATAAATATAAAGTGTCAAGCTAAATCTTTGCCAATTCTCATACATTAACTGTTTGAACCATATAATTATAATACTTCTTAGGAGTTTAAAATACTTTAGAATTTATCACTACATCTAATTACATTCATTTTTAATTATTATTCTATAAAAATAATATCCCAGAAACTATTTTCTAAAAGTAATATGATTTGCTTATTAAAATATTTCACCTTTTTTCATCAATAACATACAGATTTTCATATGTACGTTTTAATATACCATAAAACTAAAACTTTAAGTTGATGCCAACTAATACAAGGGTTTCTGTTTGTCATTCTATGTGTTTTTTTAAGTTTAGTTACGAGCTTAATACAGGTTTTAATCATTTCATTGTAAACCAGGGTCATTGAAAATCCAAGCAATTATGAAAAAATACTTTAGAGGGATTACTTTTATGACAGAAACTCCATTAGTGTACTACCTAGTATCAAATCCATTTTGGTAATCATTTCATATTTTGCACAGTTACAAACATATTCCCTTTTTAGCTGCATTATGAAATGCTAATAGCAATATCATTAATTGGTAATACATATTCATTGAAATTTAGTGACTTAAAGACCTATCTGGTTTCATATTTGTATTGTCCTTTGAGACACATATGCTAGATATAACATTACATCTAGTTACAGACAGAATAAAAACGGAGATCATTTAGCTACCGTAAGGATAAAGAAACAAGGGCCAGAAAGCACATGCATCCTTTGTCCAATGTGACCAAGCTGTGAGGATGAGCTGACCAAGGACTAGAACTCAGTCTGAACACTTCTAAAACAGTAAATACTTTTCTCTACTAAAATTGAAGTTTGCCTGTTTTCAAAAGGCTGATAGACTAATTACTTATCCTGTTTCCTGTTTCTAGGATTCTGTTTCCTTTTCTAAGATTACTTATTATTAGCTTTTCTTACACCATTGACACATATTTATCTACGAATCAATTTATTTAGTCAAATCTGCTAAGTAATTAGCTTGACTAATTACATGACTAAATTATTGGTTAACAAGACTGACCCATCAATTCATGATTAAATAAACTAGGCATTTGCTTATAAGAGAACAAATTTGCTAATTGAGGGAATATTTTGTTTTTATTCCATCGATTTAGTGCAAATTCAACTACTGAATAGTTAAGATTATTATAATGCACTCTTAACAGTTTTTCATGTGACATCAAATGACTACTTTGACTTAATTTTCATCTTTCTGCTAGTAACTTGCTCATTATATTTCCAAAGAAGACAGTGTTTTCTAGATTTCTTTTGTTCCCTTCTGGAAGTCATCACGTGGAAGGAAAGTTGGTGGCTTTTGCAGCCTCGGAATTCAGGCCTGAAGGAGAACGAGGGAATCTAGGGAAATAATCACGGATATGAAGAAGCAAACAGACAAATAACTGCAATAAAATCAGTTGCATCTTTTCGCGCCAATGCTTAGAAACAATTTCAACAGCTAGAAAGAACAAAGAAAAAAACTTGCTCCTATTTAAATGTGGATGTACTGACTGATCTAAACTTCCTATGTTAAGTGGCTATCATATGCAGATGTCAACGACAAAACAAAGATACGCGGAACAGCAGCTACACACAGCTTCCAGCTAGTAGTGTTTACTGCTGAAAAAACCCCAGAAATGATTATCAGTGAACAGTCAGTTCTCTGGGTCCCACTGAGGTGCTCAGATCCCACTTTATTTCAAATGTTCACTTCTCGGGAAATAAATGTAACAAATGAGGTTGGAGTGGATGAGAAGTGATTTAGCCACCTCTACAGATTGTTTTCTCTGGTGCATCAAAATTCTCTAAAATAATTTTTTTCTAAGAAATAGATTTGGGTTTATTTTATACAGAAGAGGAAATTCTGGGAGAAGAGAAAAGAAGAACATGCCAAAAGATAAAATAGTACAGCAGAAGGATTCATTGCCTAGGTAACTTTTTTCTTCTCTCATTTTTACTTTGTGATAAGTTCTCAATGGACTGATTCATTTAAGCTATAATTTTTATTCATATTTTTAAGCTGTTGGGCCTGATGTTGAAATCTCCCTTGTCGCCAGTTAGACTTACTAGTTTTAATGATTTGAGTTTTAAATGAAGGTCATTATATAATATCCTGCATTGCATGCAGATTATAAAGTTCCTGCCGGCTTTGCCTTTTAATTAAATTATTCTTTCAAGTGGAATATAGGAGTAGGAAAGTCCATCTTTTTATATTGAAGAGGCTCTATAGCCAAACTTTTCTGCTTTATTACTAATGAATGTTTAAAATGATGTTCTTAAATAAATGTTGATTGTATCTAAAGAATTATTTGTTTAATACAGCCTTTTCTCCATCCACTCAATTCAGTTACCCACATTCTACAGATAATATAATGCAGCATCTGACACATGGATGTATTTTGTGTGTGTGTCTTACCCTTGATTTTCAAGCATCACTAATACACAAATGAACAAGAAAACAAAAAAGAACCAAGAGACAGAGTTGTGGAGTCTGACGCTTGGAAGAGAAAGTTAACTTTATAATCAATCTGTTAATTGACACTCCAGAAGAAGTGAGCAATCCAGTAACCAAAAGTCTGAAGGAAAAGGGAGGGGACAAGTTTACCTAAAGGAGCAGAGTGCTGGGAGAAGCTGTGGGGAGGAAAGGCCCTCGGCCCAGGTAGGGAAACTGACACCTTCCCTGTTCCATGCAGCAGTTCACCTCTCTAAGATGGCCATCCCTGTACGAGGAGCTGGAGAAGGAGACCCTGACTGTGGCTAGGAGAGCCTGAACTCTGTACTTGAAGCAGAATCTGCCGGTCACAATGTGAAGGCACGGAGCCCACGACAGCAGCCAAGTTGACAAGTCATAAAGTAACTAGTGGCCATGGCAACAGTATTACCAGTTCCGATTGGTTTACAGTTGTGGGCATTACCTCGGCAGACCGGTGGACCAAGAAGCTGTGGAAGAAACAGAGGAAGATGGTGATTCTCAGCTCAGAAAGTGAACACAGAAAACTTGTTAGGAAATCAAAATATGTACAAGGAATAATCTACTTAGGAAATCCATTTCAGGGCTAAGGAGTTAAGAATCATCCAGAATAGGTTTGTCATCTTACAAGCATTGAATGGGCCGGGAAGGAAGGCTCAGCGAGGGTTAGAAAAGTGGATTTCTGCAGGAAAAAAGGTACAGCAGGAAAGACCAGTATTTGTTCTTTTTTTATCATTTGCCACCTTGAAGTGTGCCATAAATCTTGACCAGAAATGACATCACAGTGCTTTTAAAATCTGTTTCTGAAGGTTAGTGGCTCTAACCTTCCTGCATGATCTATCTGGAATAATAAACAGTTGTTGGGTGACACCCTTAAATCAGCTATCTGATTAGACCCTCAATTTGCGACATGCTTGCAACTTTTTCAACTAACACTATCCGCTGAGCCACAGGACTGAGAATCTGAGCTTCAGGCTGCAGGGTCAGGTACCTCTGCATCCATTTGTTGAGGAATGATGCAGGGAGCCTTGTTTATTTGCTTGCTCTGAAACCCAATCCTGCTTTGGGGCACCCTTTTCTAGGTCTGATATAGAACTAATTGTTGGCAGATGTGGAAAGTATTTTGAGCCAAGATATAATATTTGTTTGCACTGTCTGATTTTTCAGCCTTAACCAATATCAGGTCCTAGCAGCTGGTTTTCATCAAAGCTCTTTATACTGTAGAGTATAGACCATCCACCTGACAAAACAAGAATGGCTCACATGACCTTCATTTGAAAATCTGAAGTATAAGAATTCCACCAAAGCAACAGAAAAGTTCTGTGGAAAATTTCTAATCAAATTAATGAGTGGCTTTTTAAAAATTTGTTTATTTACATGTAAGTGACTGCCTTGTAGTCTATATATAAAATGTGTGCTTTAAAAAATATTAAGATTCACGGTTTCAGCTTATCATGGATTTGAATTCTAGGATTAAAAATTTTTATTTAGTTTTTATACTTTGGGTAGGCATGACTCATAAAACAAAGCTTATCAACCACTTTTTATTCTCAGTAAAAACGGGTGATCTCATGTCAAAACTATAGTAAACAGCGTGAGTTGGACTCAGCACACTAATTTTGTATTAACATTCCTTCCTTTGCTGACAAGGCCTTCATTTTCCTCTTTCATGCCAGAATCAGTGTGGCGAATTATTTTCCTGACCTTCCTCATTGTTTTAAATAAATAAAAGATTAGCATTTCAGCCACTCTGTTTACATTAAACTACAAACTCCATAAGCCATAGTAGTGTTTGTGTTTTCAACCTTGGTGCATTTTTTTCCATGGGGGCATGAGTGCATTTGATATTTGTTTCAACTACCCAAAATATTTTAAGAGTACTGCACTGCAGAGAAGTATTTATTTGAAGTAGCTGTGGATAATTTGCAAACTCTATGATGACACAGCGGTCATTACTAATGAAACAGAAAGGCTTTTATCCTGTAGTCTCCCTGACAGTCAGGGAAATAAAATCTCAAAGAGACCTAAGCTTTTATTAAAATGATTTTAGTTTTGGATTACATCTGCTCCTTAGGTTGTAATGCATCTGGCATAATGTGATTCAAAGGCAATTTTACCTGTTTTTATGCCATCTATGCAGTTAGGAGATACTTTACAGAGCTGTGGAATAAAAGTTATCTGGATCTGAGAGCCTTCCTAAACAATACATAAAAACGACTGAATATCTAGAAAAATCACAAAGTAAAGAAAGTTTCACCATTAGTTTTGGAAAATGTTGAAAACAAATTTATTTAGGGAAGTCTTAAAACATCTCACAAAATGCGACTTTTCCAGTGGGAAGATCCAGAGAAAGATTGTATTTAGGAGTCAGTTTGGGTGTACAAACATGTAGAGATAAAAATGAGGCCATCATATCTCTACTTAAAATACTTGAAATACAGTGATGACTGTAGATGTGTTACTGGGTAGTTCCTTCTAAAAGTGGCTCACCAAATAAACATTACCGAGTTTTGTGGGCTCACCTCTCCTTCTGGAGTTGGATTCCAGGTTCTTCTCATCTGGAACAAAGAACTGAATGAAACAAGCAAACAAGCAGTGACAGTTTATTTGAAAAAGTAGAAGTGAAGAGTCAGGGAGAAACTGGCTCTGCAGAGCAAGTGTGGGCCAAGTAAAAGAGGGAAAGTCAAGATAAAAGTACACCCTGGGGGACACAGGACAGGCTATCATGAGGAAAGATACGATAGCAAGCTCTTCTTGGTGTCTGTGTCCTTTTGTGCTGTCCAAATCTCAAGGAAACCCCTAAGAACTTCTGCATATGGGTTCTGAGAGGCAGTACTGGGATTCCTCGCCTCAGGCTGATGTCAGGTCTAAGCTGTCTACTGAAAACCTGCTCTGGTTCTTGGGAGAAGTCCAGATACAGGGTACCTATGTTCCTGGATTTTGTAATTTACAGGTCACGCCCACTCCCCCAGCCAGCTTTGCCATACCCTAATCTCCTGTCTCAGTTACACATATTTAAAATTGTGTACACTTAACATAATAGAATAATTATGAATATCGTTTTATCCACTTTCTAACGTCATGAAAATTTTAGCTTTTTCTTCATATATATCTTTTACCCCAGTCTCTTGAACATCACTAGAGAAGCTTTTAAAGTTATTTAATACATTTTTTCCAGAAAATTTAATTTTTAGTTTCACCTATGGTTGCTTGCAATATAGTGTTTTTTTTCATTCTTTGTATGTTCTTGGAAAGTATATCCCAAGAGACAAGAACCCATGAGCTTAATGTTGGAACATATTTTTCATTATTATTTTGATCTCAAAACCATAAAATACATTATTTTAAAGCAATGTTTAACAAGATTATTTATAACTGAGTCCAGCATCTATTGAGATGTAAAGCTCTGTTAAATTTCTGTTTCTGCTTTGTAAAATCCCATCAGTTAACCTTTAAGGTCATGCGAAGCTAGCCTTGATTCTGACACTAACAAAATGACTTACAAAAGAGCACACTGCTGTTCAAAATAAGGTAATTGGGAGAGTACCTATAACAGGAGCTATTTTGTAAGGACTAAAATGTAAAGCAACTAATTCTTCCCTTTGGAAAGAAAATGGGGAGATGGGACTCCTGCTATGATCATGCATTCTTCCTCTGAATTATTTAACTATGCAAGTTATTATTTTAGCTTCCTAATTACTATCAAGAAAATTTACTTTAATTTTTTCAATATATATTTGCTTATTAAATAGGTAACATATTCTTATAGTTAATATTTAAAATGTATAGTAAGAAGTTTCTCTCTTACCCATCTGCCTCTTATTACAGTTCCCTGTTCCAAAGCAGCCAGTGTGGCAAATTTATGTTTGTGCATAAATCAAAAGATTTTTGCATACATTAATATTATACTTTATATTATATGTACATTATAGCTTTTATGTTATTATAAATTGACAACTACAATTAAGTAATATAACCTATGCAGCTACTTATTGTTCCATTTTCTTTCAAGGAAAAAAACAAATGAAATTTGAAATAATTTTCTAATAATTATTCCTGCTCTGAATATTATTTTAGTGCCATATTGAACAATAGTATTTGTGTAAATATATATCTTATTCACACTTATTGATTCTATAAATACATTTAAACTAGCATTTGATCATTCATTTGTAATCATATGTAAGTATTTCTTGAAGATTTACTGTAAGATATTTCTTGAAGATTTACTGTAAGATATTTTTCTAATTAAAATTGTCTATGTGTATGGAAAAAGCAAAAAAGAACAAGTAGGTATAACACTATATGTTGAACAAAACACCAGCTAGGTTACTTATTCATTATTTATCCAGGAGTGTCATCAAGATGCTATTTGGCAGTATGTTCACTTTCAAATCAAATCTTATTTTTGTTACAATAGTTGTACATATTCACTGCTGACATTTTAAAAAATAGAGACACGAACAAAATATAAATCCCTTGCAACCCCCACCAACATGTATACTGCTGAGTGGTTTAGGAACACCGTGATATGTTTCCAGTTCTCCATTGTTTGTCCTGCTCATTTTCTCCTAAGTAAATTATACATCAAGGTCTTTGACAAGTGCAGTGGAAACTCTACCTGCTGTAGCTCTGCTTTATCTCTCAGCAACAAAGACTTGTCGTGTTAAAACTAGCACTGCCCCATTACCTACCATGAGATACGCAGTTCTTTCCCACTGGGGAAATGGAACTTGGGTCCAGGACATCCAAATCCCTGTGTACAGCATCTTTCCTTCTGTTCTTGGGCCACATATGACTTATCCTGGGATTGTCCCTGGTTCCAACTCCATTCTGATTGTCTGCTGGGCCTGTAACTTCTCCTGTTGGATGTGAAATCCTTGCCAATTTCCTTCAATTCTGAGTCTGGACCCTACCTCTTAAATCTTTTATGTAATTTCAGAAAGAATTATTTGTTCTGTAATTTATTCACTCATCTAATGTTAAAATTGCCTATTGCTGTCTAGAAATCATGTTTCCATGACCTTCCAACTCAACTTGGGCTGGCCAGAATCTATGATGCTAATGCATTTTGAACATGGATTTTTTGAATATTAATTTTTTCTTATGAATTGTACCATTGCAACCCTCTGTATGCTGTGTGTGCTGGATTTACCCATGGCTAAATTTACGCACCTAGAGCAACAGGAGCTCTGAAGAACCCTGTTAGCTGTGGCAGTAAAATAAGAGGAACCACCACTGTCCTTTCTTAGGTATTCAGAACTGCAGAACAAAGACAAGGACACTGATCAAGCATGGAGCACAATGTATTTTAGAATCTAAATATTACATATATGAATCCCAGGTGATCTGTTTGTTCTAATAAGAAGCTAATAAGTCTGGAAGCTAATCTGATTTGGGGCTTATAATGAAAGGTTTCTAAATGGTACAAATGTCCCCTCTCCTGGAGCCATAATCCAAGCAACAATTTCTGAGTTTGAGAACTTAGCCCCCAAGGAATCTCTTAGTTTGCAGAGAAAGTAGAATAATTTCTGAGATGGAGGCATAAAGCTCCTGGACTGAAGGATGTACATGTCGGTCCCCCAAGAACATAAAAGGACACATTTGAGAGGACAGTTGTAGAACTCCGAAAGGATCCTCAGCTGTTTTACTAAATGTAACATTAGGGTCAAATCCTCTGTTAGCAGTTACTCCTTTGGGAACTATCTTAGCCTTTGCTCTAAGCTAGGTCCTTTACCTTTATTTTCTTCTTCTAGTCAGACCAAAATGACTGTTCTCTTTGTTCTAGCCATGAGTTTTAGTTCATCTCTTTTAGGTAAATTCTTATTACTTCATTTGTGACTCACCTTTGCTTCGCCATACTTAGCTGGGGATGCAGTTTCAGCCTCTTCATTGCCCGGCTAGGTCTCAGCCTAACCCTCTGCTTCTGATTACATGGTTGTGGCACCTGCACCCCTCATGCATCAACTTGGACTTGATTAAGATTGTCTGGGCCTTCTGAGTAGCAGGCTTGCTTTAATAGCCCTCCTGCTTGCCTATTATTTGGAGGTTATTTAATCTTCTGATAACAATAAGCATAGTGGAGGGAAAATAAAATTTGGCCAAAAATCTTACTGTTTTTTTATGATAGCATTTTATACGTATGGTTTCTTAGTATAGATTGATCCAGATTAATATTTCTCTTCTTCAACTATATTAATGCAGTAGAAGCCACAACTGTAGGGATACGGAATGGTTTTGTGAAACTGAGCCATGCAGAAAAGTCTGATACTGTGATTGCTTTTCATAAATACGCAGAGAGAGGGAGGACTGGACTTTTAAAAACAAAACAGATGTTTTGTAGCAATCAATAGAAATTAAGAATTCTCAGTACTTTATTTCGTCTCCTCTTTGACAAAATTCTGCTAAGTTAGAAGTTCAGCTATGAATAAAAAGATATTCTGAGCATTCAGAGGACTGACCTACAAGGTAATTTTTTTCTTTGCTGTTTGGTCCAGGGTCCATAAAGAATTGATGTTCTCTTCTCAGGTAACATGCTTATTTTTATGTACATGAAACTCATTGATCTTCTTCCAATTTGGTGTTAGCCTCTTCATTCCCCTATCATTCCCGAGGTAACGAATGATATTTTCATAGGCATGGCTGGTAATCAATATAGACAAGCTCTGCTCATTGATCCGAGGAAGACCTTTGATCTGGAAAATCACCAATTATGGCTATTTAAAGTAGATTCAATTGGATTAGAAAGAACAAAAAAGAACTGGTATCTACAATATTCTTTAGTAGTTTCAAAACCTAGAAAGACACAAAGTTAAATATAAGACCTCTTAAAGAATAAGGGTTAATTTTCACTCTTTCAATTTTAAATGAAGATTTTCTTGCACATTCTACTTTATCCCTGAATTTTTTATGGCTGTGTAATGTGATATTCTTATAGGGGACATCCCAGGTACCAGGTAATTGATGATTTGCACTGAGTTTCTGACAACCTTCAAATCCTAATTAATAAAAATAGATTCAGCTTAAATATTGATATGCTAAGCATTAGTCTTATTTTAACTGAAAAAGATGGACTCCTGCTCCTGGCAAATTAAGTCTTTGATAGCATGCAGCCTACCTGGTTTATGATCAATTACATTTCCTGGTGGAATTTCTAGGTACTATTATTTTCAGGCTATGACTGAATTCGAATTAAAAATGAAGATAGAGATTGTTTCTTGCCTCCATGAGAATGACTATTCTCCAGAGTACAGTATTTATTGTTTAATATACAATATCCTATACTGCTTCTGAAGACAATGAATTATAAAGTAGACTGGGGTATAAAGAAGTAGTAAATCCAGCCATTTAATGTTGTTGTTATTATTTTCCCTATTTCTTCTCTGTATCCAGAGAGACCTAATCTTGCTGGAGAATCTATAATCCAAAAAGTTGTTTAATTTATGGTTTATGGCAGAGATTATGGAGTAGAGAGATCTGGATTCAGATCCCAGATCTATAATTCATTATTTAGTGTGATATGAAAGATTACTGAATCTCTTTTCATCTATAGTTTTACTGTTTAATAATAATGATGCCTACATTATAGATTGCAAGACTTGAATAAATTAGTACTTCATAACAGTAATATTACTACTTAATCCTTATTTTTCAGCTATTTCTTTGCAATAAGTAATGTTGTAAACTCTTTATATTGTTTAAATCTTCACAACATCCCTGTAAATTCAGAACTCTTTTTCTCTTCATTTTAGGCATGAGTAAAAACAGTCAGAGAGCTGAAAGTGATCTACCAAAAGTCATGAGCTCGTACACTTAAGTACTGAAATATAAATAGTGCCATTCTATATCTTGCTCTCCTAACCACTTTAAACTCACGTGCAAAACATTTTACAAAGAAATTAGCAAATAGTAAGCGTTCGATAATGATTTTAATTATATTAACAACTATAAATAATAGTGCATCTAAATTCTAAGAACTACTGTTACTTTCAGATATAAAGAAAAACAGAATGTACATCTTTAAAATAGTAGCTTATTTCTTTTCTGGGCAATTTAAAGCAAAGGCTAGAACCTTTTGATGTTTTCTGTGACCAACACATAAACTAGTGCCTCATCTAGATTCTTTTAGTCATTTTCCATCCCTACTTTCCACTACTTTATTCCTCACTTCTTTCTCCCCTCAATACCTATCTTTAATCTATCCTGGTCAGTTTTTTGATTCGTTAACTTTCTGAGGGGGAACTTTGGCTATTCTTTCTCCCTACTGAGCACCGTCTCCTGTTCTTTTAGTGTCTAGCTTCTCTAGGAGGGTTGACTCCCCTTCAGGTTCTATGACTGACCAAATGACGTATCACAACAGACCTGTTACCTGAACAGATGAGAGGCTTGGGGACGGATGTGTGAACCAACCACAGCCAGTGAGATTGTACTGGAGCATCTGGAAGCAGGTACATTTGTTTTTCTATTTTTCTTGGCCTTGAAGTTTGTGAGGATGTAAAGCCTCAAAATCCCTGGCCACTGTGTAGATCTCAGAGATAGGTCTTGCTCATCTGGGTCAGCATGGAACAAAGAGACAGAAGCATTGGGTGCCGATGGTACTATGTAGGGCTTTGCCTCTAGCCGTGCTAAAGCAGCTCTCCTCGTAGATCGTTCCATTGTGCGATACAACTTCTCTTCTTAAACTCGTTGGGTTAAGGCTCTTTCATATGCAACTGAGAGTTTTACTTGAGATAATTTCTTTAAATATTAATATATTATTTCATAAGACTCAAAAAGATGAAGTTATTGTGTTGCCATATCAGTTGTGGCTTTGCATATTTTTGATGAGGTGCAAGTTTGAGTCCTAGAGGATCACTGCATAGGCGGTGACAACAGGTAATGAAGTTATTGGTCCTTCCCATATCACCCTTTTAACCAGAACCATTTTCAAGAGTTTATTCATATTTGTAATTAGTCATGGGACCTTCTGCATGGTTTCTTGCTGTTGTTCTTCTGGGGCTAAGAGGAAGTAAAGGAAGGACGCTTTTATCCTTGGAGAATTTAAATTGTTCTCCGCCCCCCCCAGGCTGACCCTTGTAAGTTTCATTCAAGTATAAGAAATGTTACTCTTGATGCTATAGACCACCCATTACCTAAGAAAACTTCATGCTTTTAAGCCCAGTTTCTCCCCTGGTGATATCCCCTGGGCTGGGAGTGCAGAATGAATTAGAAACACTGCAGCTGTCTTGGGACACAAAACGGCAGATGCAGAAGAAACAATGAAGTCAGGAGTCCAGGACTATAAGATCTGTTAGTCATATTATAGAGAATAGTTTAAAAATGTCAGAATGTGACAATGATTCTTTTTGCACATGACACAAAGTCAGAGCTCTGCTGGAGTTGTTTGGTATCACTCCTTCAAAGGATTTCTTCGTATCTCACTTCCACTCCTTCCATTTGCTGGCTTCACTCAACAGAGTACTGTCTCTGTCCTCTCTAAACATGATGAAATTTACATCGTATTGCCAAATATGCACTCAGAGTGACTCTCGAGAAATAGACAGGTTACTGCACACAGAGAAGCTGTACATAATGACCCAAAGTCATTGTAGAGAGAGCTAACCAAAACTAAGATGAAATGCATTTAAGGACAGAGTGAAAATTTTCTTTACATCTGGAGAATGCTGGGCAAAGGGGCTGATCCATGAGAGACAGGTCCCCTAACAGTCTTTCTTCAACTTGCAAAGTGTAATTTTGATAGATTTTTTTAACGTCAAGGTTAAGATTGGGCTTCAGGTGAAGCTTAGTTTTAGCACCATTATTCCTAAATCTTATGTGTGGCTTTTTAGTAGCATACTCAACATTTTAGAGCGAGATAAATTTCCATCCCAATATGGTCTAAGCTACTTCATTAGAATTGTGACTATTACCTTCTACCTACCTTTCTCCTTTATTGATCGTGTTTTTGTGATTGCGTGTGTCATTCCCTTATGAAGCCCCAAGAGGTCACCTGTTATACCAGACATGGCTCGTGTTCCCGACAGTGGTAACCTCAAGCATTCCCACTAGTGGAACCTGAATAGCTCAGGAAACAGCCATCTACATGCTTCAGTGGAGGCTGTGCCTTCCCGGGCCTCAAGGAGATTACCCAAAAACAATGATTGTAATTCAAGTGATTTCATTAATGATGGGTTGAGAAATGGAAATACAATGAAATCACGAGCACTGAATAGGAGAGAAAGTTCCTATTGGGTTTCTAAGTTTTCTTGGTTTTAGAACCAGACAACAGGGGACACATGTTTTCTTTGCATTCCAGCCATGCGGTATTGTTGGCGAGGTGTGTCATACTCAATATTTTTAACAATCCTACCACCGTGAAAAGTCAAGCTAGACCTAAAAGCCAATTTATTGAAGTCTGCAGCAGGAAGAGAGGGGAAATCGCTAGGTTCTTGCTAGTGACACCGGGTGAAGAAATCATGACCGCGGACCTGATCAGACACTGGACTTTTGAGTCTGTGGATGCAGCAGAGATTTTGCTTTATGATTTTCAGAATCGGTCCCCTTCCTATGCTAAAACAACCTCCTCCTTACAAAGCAGAGCCAGCGATACAGTATAAAAGCTCCAATCGGTATTTCCTGTTTTCCCTTGTGGTTGGGCACGGAAACGAAAGCTGGACTCTGCCCCAGGCTGCAAGACAGTGAGTGACACAGAAGGGTGCAGATCATGATGAAGCGCTTCGAGTGAGGGGCCCAGAGCAGCAGTTTCTGCACCCCTTTTCTAGAGTCCACTGGATAGCACCGCTAGCACCATGTCCCAGGTTCAGCACCAGTGTCGCATCTGGTAAAAGAGGTGCTACGTGCTGTCCATGCCTGGGGCTGATGACAATGATGTTTTTATATGACTCACTTTGTGAAATGACTTAAGTTTTCTTTTTAACTGCATTACTGTGCAAACCTATACAGTATCTCTGATCATCACAGAAATTTTGAGAACCACCTGATCAATAACCTCCCCAGTCTATGTGGTTGATTTGTATTACCTGCGGCAAAGAACCTGGAGCAATAGAGAGTTGCACATTCTTATGATTTAATGATTTAGCATTAAGCAATTGTCTTTCTTTCTTGCAGCTGGAATCACCCTTAGAGCGATACATGTTCTGTTTCTTCGACTTGGGATTTCTTCTCCATCCTTGCCAAGTTGTGAAAGGAGCTCGCCGTTCTGCACAGTGTTGGTCAAATACACTTAATAAATGTTGCTTAAATAAGATGAAGTAGATTTCCTTACTATAGGACTTCTCAAAATGATACTATGTTGATATGAATTGGGAATGTCCAAGTAAGGTATATGAGGAAGATAGAAATTGTTCTTTGTTCTAAAGTTAGCATTTAAGGTTAAAATTATACATGTTTACAATTATTTTTAAATGTTATGGGTGGGAGCCATTTTGAAAAATGGCAAGCTCAACAAATTGAAACGGATGGTTGTTTCTTGGGTAGAGTACTACAAGAGGTTATCAACTGTGAGCTGTGTAATATACATGTTTAAAACATATAAATACATGTTTTAAAAATTGAACACATCTGGCAGAGGAAGACTTCAAGACGTCAGTATGCGAGATACTGGAATTTCAGACCTATACGAAATGAATTTCCAGCTCATATATTCTCAGTCACAGCACATGTTCTTTATCTTTGTGTGATGGGCAGAATCAGCATTATTATGTAAAGAATTTCCCTCCCTTTCTTTTCTTAACATCATGACATGACAAGGAATAGTGGCCATCCATGTGGGATAGAATAAAACAAACTCTCTTGGTGTCATTGTGATGAAACATTTTCTCAATCTAAATGTGGGAAGAGAAAGAGGGGGCCGATATTGTGTGACCTTAACAACAGGTGGTCATTTCTGTCCATCAGAGAGAGAGAAAAAAACAAAACAAGGAAAAATCTGTTTCCTGTATTTTCATTGCAGTCTTACTTATAATGAATGGTAGGTTGGTAACTATTTACACTGGCGCTGATGTATGTGACTTTATATCAATATCACAACCTTTCCTGAGATATGAGCACCTGTGGAGGAAGGACACTTGAGTAAATGATATCGGCACTGACTTTAAAATTGGCAGCATTAATGTCAAAAGTATTTTATTTGGCTGTCTTACCAAGAGTTGGAAATAAATGGTATCTAAATATTTTGCTCCCTAAAGTGCATTGTCAGTGTAATTTTTATAATTCCTTTTCTGGACTTTTTTTTCTTTTCCTTTTTGTTTTTTCCAAGATGGGATATTACTAAAATGCCCAGGGGGCTCTCAGTCTTCCTACCTCAGATCCCCTACTCGTTGGTTTTACAGGCATGTTCTACTAAGTCTGGCTTCCTTTTTGTCTTTGAAGGCAATAACACTTTTTATTTGGCACTTATTTGGAGCCAAATTTATCAACTAACTAACTAGTATCTCAACAAGCATGAGTCTCTAATATCTGTCAGGTACATGCTGTTATAGTTACCAAGATTCAGAATACAAAATTCAGAACTCCTGCATGACTAATGAACTTTATAGTTCCGGTGGAAAAAAAGGAGTGATTATTAGTTTCTTTACACAGATGGTCACCAGGTTTACTTAAGTGATAGTATCTGAGACAGCAATCCTAATATATTTCTTGACACTGTGGAAGGGTTATTTATTATAACCTTCTTTCAAAGTCTTATCTAAGACTAAATGCTTCTGGTTATAGCATGTCTTTAATGAGTTCTTTTATTTTATTCTAATTTTGAGACACTGCTCTCTCTGACTTGACCTAGGGCTAAAATTGAGTATCAAAATCCCACTGTGCTTTCTGGTTCATCAAGAAACACACTGAGCTCCCCCAAAAGGCTTATTTCTCTACTTTTATAACAGAAAAGTGAGTGAATGCGGGGAAGATAATGCTTTCTGGTCTCTTTTAATTATTTGAATGCGGAGCCCAGGTTTGCCGACTACATCGCGCAGCTGCTGGCGCTGGAGGTCTGGCGCGGACTCGCTGCCGCAGGGAAAACATAACGCTTGCTGTGCTCTTCCTGAGCTCCGTCCTCTGCTCTTTCTCCTGGACCTCGCGGTTGGAGCTCGCACCCTCCTCGGTGACACACCCTTTCCCGACACCCCAGCGCTCTGTCTTGCCATATCCTTCTCTGTATGGTGACACGGAGCAGCTCTGGTGACGTGGCTTGGAGGTCACCAGGCATAGTATCACCCTTCACCATCGTGCTCCAAAGCTTTGTCTCCTGTTTTTTGACAAAAGTTGCCACAAAAGAGCCACTAGCAACTCAGCGGACTTTTTCACTGCCTCGTGGACTTGAGCGCATTGTGATGCAAAAATGATCTTGTAAAATCTCTTTCTCCAGATTCAGACTCTGTATTTCCTGCTCGAGGGCGCTCCTTTTGCAACTAGTAGGAGCTTTACATCTATAAATATAAAAGGAGTAGTGCTTCTAACCACCGGCCTTGTTCTTTCCCTTTACAAATTACTGCGACTTCCTAAGCCTTTCTTACAGTTGTAAGTTAGAATGTCTTTTAATCTTCACAGCAGAAACATAATTTCTACTTAAATTTTGTTACAGGTGCTAAGATAATAGTAATAATTCTTATATTAATATACTGGGATTCAGAATTTCCCCCATTTATTCCCAAATTAAATTCTTGCATTATTTGTGACCTAGGGGAAAAGACCAGAAAAAACGGTAAATACTGAAATGTGAAATGAAGAAAAGATCTTGCCTTCTTTTAGAGGTACACTGATTTAAAATGCATCATTGACAATATCACCATCATTCAAAGTACTGTGTTTTATTCAGGTGCCAGGGACTATTTGCAAATGCAAACCTCATCAGCGCGGGCTTCTTTTTCCTTCAATCCTGTAAAGATCTTCTATTCCATTAAAACAAAGAATTAGAAAAATTATGAAAAACAGCCCGAAGCTGCCTCTTTTGTTCTTAAATATACAGTACTTCTACTGAGCGTTTCAATGGGATTTATTCATATGTCAGTTGCGTGCGATTGGATTGTCCTCATTTTGAAAAGTTCTCTGCTTTTCATTACTCTTCTGCCTGTATTTCTGAACGCTTTATGTTTTGCATAGATTGTATTGGGTGGTATCTGATGGTCGTTTTAACTCAAATCTTGATTTTTCTTTCTCACTTTAAGGCTGATTTCAGGGTGACCTACAGTATGTATCCCAAGTCATGCTTTTTAAAGTAAAAATGGGATGTTTTGTTTTTCTTTGTGTTGTTTATTTATATAAGTTCAACAAAAATAAAGAGAGAAATGACTTCTTTAGAGAAGTTATATTAGAGAATGTATTTATAAAATATTCTTTTTGTATCCCAAAACATTTATAAAATTTTAAATATGATTTATAATTTATACATATAAACAACATACTTGCATAACAAAGGTATACAAGTTATCTATTATATATCTCAGGGACATATATAACAAAATAGTGCATCTTTATTTAACATTTTAATGAAAAGACAAAAAAGAGCAAACTGTGGATTTCTTACATGAAAACTGGGCCGGTACAAGGATTAGAAAACTTAGGGCGCAGGTGTGCTATCCATTTGCGGAGGCAGGTGCTGGGGATTGAACTCAGGGCCTTGCACTTGCCAGGCAAGCTCTCTACCACTTGAGCTAAATCCCCAACCCCCATGCTATCCATTTTTGTAAGCATTTTTATTGGAACACAGCCATGTCCATTCACTTACATGTTTTCTATGCTTCATACACCTACAATACACGAATTGTACAGCCACACTGGAGTTTATGGAGCCCACAGAACCTACAATAGTTCCTATCTGGCCATCTAGAGAAAAAGTTTGCAAACCTTTGATCTAACACATGCATTGGTAAGCCAACAGACCCCAAAATTAGAAGCTGTTTCATTTTCTAAGGACAATAATAAATGTATTTTATTTTCAGATAGCCACATATGAGACCCAACAACTACAGCCAACACATATAAAGAAAATTATATTTCAAAAAGCTTAGCTTTGGCAGCATAAATCTCTACCACTTGAGCTATACTGTAGGAAACTTCCTATTAAGACACTGAAGGGGGTACTCAGGAGCTCCACAAAAGATCTAACTTCATACAGTAGAGAGAAGAAACTGTCAGCTGTTACACCAGCTACACACAACCTATTCTAATGTCGAATGGTAGTTCAGACTGGCACAAGCTAACAGGAGGCCTACAAACTGCTCATTCGTGAAACTGTCCTTCTCAGGGGTAAGAATCCAGAGAATTGAAAGGGAAGGACTTTTTTTTTTCTATTTTTTTTTCTATTTTTTATTTTATTTTTATTTTTTAACCAAGAACATGTATTGGCACATTGTCCATATATTGATCACATTTAACATGTTTGTTTTGTACCTGTACATGGTGTCTCTTGGTTTTCCCCCCTCTACCCTCCCCTCCCTTCTGTTCCCTCCATCCCTATTTACAGCAGGTTTATTTACAATTCTCTATGATTTCCCTTTCCCCTTTCTTTCCGTTTTTTCCCTTCCTGCTTTTCCCCCTTCCCTCTTTCTAGTACTCCTCTTCTTTGTCTATTATCTTCCTTTTATATAATATCCGTTACACTACTTTGTTCTTATTTACAGTTATGGTTTCTCATATCAGAGAAACAATTCGATGTGTGCTTATGAGTGATTTATTTCAATAAATAGTATATTTTTCTGAAAGCTTGTATTTTACTGTCAGACTTTGTTTTGATTCTGTATTCATCCTCTTTGTTTTAAATATTTAATTCAAGATTTGTATACAGTACCATTAAAATAATCTTAGCTTTCTTGCAAATACTGACTTCACCCCTTGAAGCACTGGATCCTTTAGTTTTGATTTTATACTTTATTTTTTGTCACTGACTGTTTGAAATATAACCATTCATTATTTTCATCCCCTTTCTTCTCACAATTTGGACTTCATTGCTGGGAACAGTTCACATGTACTTTTGTCCTAATAGCAACAAATCTTCATATGATCCACTTAATAGCTATTAACAAACAGCTGCTCATTTCCAAAAGAAGTCCTCCTCTTCTTAAGCAACTATATCACCAAGTAGAGCATAGAAATTACAAAAATATGATATTGATATTTTCAGTATGTAACGTCTGCCTTGGTTAAAGATCTAATCTCTGTGTTTTTTGACCTCACAACCTTCTACCTCAACTTTCAGTCTGTGTTCCATTTAAAAATGTAAATATTATTAGTGTATATAGAAAAGATCACCTCTATTCGAAAATTGCATATAAATAACTCCAGAGGACTGGGAAGAGGCGTAGGCTAGAATCGTTGCATAAGGATTAGATCTGTATTACATTAACTACAGAAAGAAGGAATTTCATATATTAACATGCAAAGTACTAGTGAGGAGATTTGAGCTAAAATTTATAAACAACACATACGTGAGCCGGTGAAGCTCATGTCGAAAGATCTTTTCTATGCTGTTGTCTCTGAATTTTAAGTAGCATGCTAGCTATTAGCTATCAATACAGTCAAGTGATTAAAACAAAATGAAGCTTCTTGTGTATTGTCAGGAATACTGAGAAAGCTGATAATTTAGTCTAGGGGTCTAATTTCCATCCTGTTACATATCTCCTGAAATGACCAAAGGAATATAAAAATAGACACTAATCTGCATCAGTTAAAAGACCAGAGACGAGTTATCATTTCCATTGTCAGAAATTGCAAGTGTTTCTGCTAGATTTAGTACAGATGAGATGACAAGGCTCTGAAGGGTGGTTCAGAATTCTCTGGAGAAAGTGGTACAGACTCTAAAAAAGCAATCAGAGGATGGGCTTGCAAACACTGACACCTTCTTAATTAGAAACATGAACATGGGGCAACATGAATCTATAGGACAAAGGGATACTCTAAATTTTATATCAATTCTTCTGTTGCAAATAAAGAGCATTTCTAGACAGTCATTTGGGCCCCAGCATTCTATTATTCCCCAAGAAAAATTAATAACTTGTATGTAATATTTTAAGTGTATTATGTATCTGTTACTTTTCTAAATGTTTAACATTGATTGTCACACTTAATGCTCCTTTTCACCTGTAAGATGTGTATATTTATTAGACCAATTTCATATAAAATTAAAATAAGCTACAAATATTTAAGTAAATCATCTAAGATCAAATAATAAATGAAGACACCATGACTTACTCCCTTAGATGCTATTCTCAATGGCCACCTAGAAAGTCAACAATGTGACTAGCTCTCGTGACTTCTTGACTACACGCAAGGAATCCCACTGGGTATGGCACGCTTTGGCTTGTCAGAAGTAGCCAACAAAAATTAAGAATTCCAGTTACATGTGAATTTGAATAATGAAAAATATTTTACTGTAATTTATAATTTATTTTCTCATATTTGCTATACACACCAACTGAAAGTTTGTTTTTTTATCTGAAAATTTCAGATAAGACGTGTTTATATTTCAGTTCCTACCTTTAATGGCAAGGAGGTGGCCATGCCACCTGGAGGCACAGGTGCAGCCTCATAACGTGCTAATGCACCTGGCCCAGAGACTGGTGAGAAAGTCTTGAGAACTTTGTCTTGGTGCACCTGTATATGAGTCAGCTTTTCCATTGCTGAGAAAGAGAAACAGAAGAGATTTTTAATTTTGTTCATGGTTTTGGATGTTTCAGTCCATGGCTAACTAGGTCCAAGGTAGAAACACCATGGCAGAAGGGCATGGTGGAACAAAGCTGCTCTCTTCATTACAGCCAGGAAACAACAGGGGAATTGCTCCCAAAAGGAAGGGGCCAGGGGCCAGATAGAATCCCCAAGGTCTCACTCCCGTGACCCACCCAGACACACCTGGAAGTCTGCTTTACTAAACTCTCAAGCCAGTCAAGTTGATAATCAAGATTAATAGTCACTACCAGCTTCACCAGATAATGACAAAACTGCACAAAGAGTTACTTTCTCTGCTGAGAAAGTTCTCCGTTTGAGCCTTCCTTTACTTCTCTTGGGAAGTGAAGTTTCTACGCACTCATGTAAGGTACCAGCACTTAGATGAATGTTTCAAATCAGAAATCTGGACCAACGGAAGAAATAATGTGGGTATCTAAACCAAAAAGATGTGTTTATGAGCAAATTTCCACCTGGAATTTCTTTCTCTTATTTCAAGAACAAGCAAATAAAAACCTAAGTGAAGACTGGGGAAAGATTCTTTCATATAAAAGAAAGCGTGCTGTTATTTTTTCAATTAGAAAAAGTAGAAGTACATGTTTTACAGTGGCTGCTTTGGACTGTCAAAAACCCAGTAAAATCAAGTATTAATTAATCACATACTGTAGGTGTGATACTCCTCTCAAGGTTCAGGTAAAAATTGCTATGACAGGTTAGAATTCAAAGAGAGGTAAGACATGTGCAAACATCCAGGTCCAAACAAAAGCTACCTTCCAAACTCTAGTCTATATGAGAAAACAGGAACAAAACTGGTTTTGCTCTACAACATTTAGTGACATAGCATGATAAAATAATGGATATAATATTTGAGGGAAATTTAGTTATGGGTTAAGCACTCTAAAACAAATTTTATGAAGTCAATAGAAGCAGCTTGTGATACACAAGAACTCAAATGGCACCATGGGCCCTTCCTGAGAGTAATTATGCTGTTACCAGTATCAGAAACCAAGATGAATCAAAACAATAAGTGACAGTTAAGGTGCATGATGTGAGAAGATGGGGACCCCGCAATTAAGTAGAAGTTTGCAATAGAAATTAATATTACAGATACAATACTTCCAAAAACACAGATAAATAATGGGAAAATAGCACTTTAATTTTAATAAATTTGGTTTTGATGTGTCCACTGAGTATCTAAGCAGATCGTATATTAAGACATACAATTTGTATGTCCCAAAACACACCCCTATTGGAACGCTGCCATGAATTAAACACTACTTTGGCATAGAGGACAAAAAACCTCCTAAATAACTTCTTGTACAGAGAGAAAATGAGAAATTTCAATTAAATAATATTGAGAAAAAAATAGAAATGAAAGCACTGCAAAGTAACATACATTTACCATAAATAGAAGGAACTTTATCATTTTAAAATCTTTCATTATTTAGCAAGAAAAATAAAACATACGAACTATGTGTTCTCCAGAGGTTGTGTTAAATAAAATCAAAGGTAGAAAGACAAAAAAGAAGAATTAAGTTAAAAAGTAAAAAAGCAGAAAATACCAGTTTACAAGTACAAAAAAGTGGAATTGATATAGACAAGTGCACTTAAAAATAATATACTCAAATAAATGTGTTTATTTTAATCAAACAAGTCTATGGCACAATAGAAGATCCAGAAAGTATCAACCACGGAGCCAATGATTGGAAGAGTGAAAACACAAGAAAATACAAGATGTAATTCCATTCTAATGAATGATCTCTAATAAGAGAACCACTAAAATTTAATACAAAAATTGGGGCAAATAAGTAACTATGGATACATGCTGAAGAGTTAAAACTCTGGAAGTGTTGGCAAGAAAATTGTATGGCTGGATTTTCCATAATTTTCAAGAGGCCTGACAAGTTCCAAAACTGCAATAATTACTCCCCAAAATATTGTCAGATGGAAACATATTGATTAAACATAGAAACCTAGCACACTCTTGATTATCAAAAATCAAAAGAAAGCACATACAACAAAAACTATGGATCAATCTAAGTTACACATCAAAATACACGAATTCTAATAACATTAAGCTGTATGTTACCAAGTATTATATTAATTTTATCAGGTATTAAGCACATAGTATTTACTGATAAATATTTATTTATATGTTTATATATAAATATATTATTTTAGTAGTCTTTTCTGTTATCAAAATATAAATAACTTATAAAATATGGGCATTTATAATTTTACATTTCTTTTATGTGTGGCCTATGTCACATTCCATAAGTTTTGGTATTATATGTTTTCATCTCATTCTTCTCAAAGTGTTTTACACGGTCCCTTGATGGTCTTTGACACACTGCTAAGAAGGATGTAGTTTGATTTCCACACCTTTAGAAAATTTCCATTTTTTGTGTGTGTTACTGATTTCTAATAATATCATTATGTTCTGCAAATATACCTTGTATGATTTCAGTCAAAGTCATTTTACACTTGTTAGGTTTGTGTTATGTTCTAACATCTGGTCCATTCATGTGTACTTGTGAAGATGTGTATTTTACTGGTGGTTTATAGTGTTGTACAAATCTTTTATATTCTCAGTGATCTTGTGCCTAATTATTTTGTCATGGAAAATAAAGTATGAAAGTCTTCAACTATTATTAGTAAATTGTTTATTTTTCCTCTCAATTCAGTCAGTCTTTACTGTCTGTATTTTGGAGTTCTATTGTTAGGTGTATATAAGTGTGTAATTACTGTATCTTTGATAGATTGATCTTTTATGATTATAAAATGCTCTTTATTTCCAGTAACATTTTTAATTCAAAGCCTTTTCAACTATATTCGTTCTGTTGTTTGTAGGACTATATAGATATATATGTATTTCATTATTTTATATTCCACCTATTTGTGTTTTTAAATCTCATGGGTGTCTAGTCTAGAAAGCCTATAGTTTGATCTTGATCTTGGTATTCTCTTGTTTTCTTTTGATCCAGTCTGACAGTATCTGGTTTTTGACTT
This sequence comes from Hystrix cristata, assembly GCA_004026905.1. Classification (NCBI taxonomy): domain Eukaryota; kingdom Metazoa; phylum Chordata; class Mammalia; order Rodentia; family Hystricidae; genus Hystrix; species Hystrix cristata. The sequence goes on from PVJO010005536.1 coordinate 89,895, forward strand.
GATTGTTTAATCCATTCAAATTAATGGTATTATCCATGTGGCTGAATTTCCTTCTGATGTTTTGCTATTCGTTTTCTTCATGTTTCATATCTTTTTCTGTTCCTTTGTTTCTCCCTTAATATTTTCTTTGAATTAATGATATATTTAGTTGTGTGATATTTTACTTTATTTAGCAAATTTAACTGTGTATTTTTAGTTTTCTTAGTTCACATAGAGTTTTCCACGTGAATTTATAAGAACTGTCATCATGTTTATATTAATTTAAGTTCAGTATGATATGGAAACGCTATTGCTATGTAGTTCTACTTTCTCCTTCCCTTTTTGTATTGTTACAGATTTTATGCATATAGGTATTACAAAGAGAACAAATGTTATTACTTTAAGTAATTTTTTGTCTTTTAAAATCAAAAGAAGGACAGAAGAAGTATATATTGTAGAGTTTGATATATTAAGTTTCTGATTTTCTTCATTTGTTTCCGTATATTTAAGTTGCCATTGGATTTAATTTTCCTATTCCAATGTACCTTTCTATCCAGTTTTTCTTTGTGTGTGATCTCATTGTCAAGCATATTTCATTCCTACATGGTTGCACCTCACTGATAAATTAAATATGCATTATTTTATGTTGTTGTCAAATAAATTAAAAATATGCATGCATACTATTTTATCATTACCTAAATATTCAAATTTACTGATATTCTTTGTGTGTGGACCCAATATATTATTAAATGAAAAATATTTCATTAAGTGGGAAATTATGACAGCATATAGAACACACAGCAGTTTGTATTTACGAACATGATAATTTCGAAAATGTGCCAAATCTCAATTATTTTTATTTCTTGCTTGTTTCAATATCAAGGGTTTTACGTTGGTATTTTTTCCAATTTCCTTTTAACAAATATATGTAATTTTAAGACAAACAATGCCTTAAAAAACAGATTCTAAGATGGCACGCCCTGTTTTTTTCAAAGGCCTGGAAGTTTTCTCAGATTACCTATTTCTCCTCACTCCAGCAGCGCTGGTGAAGATTGTGATATGCAGAACGTGGACCATTCTGCAACGTCCAAAGGACACCGCAAAACTCCATCATTTATAATCACTCCAGCCAAAGCATTTACTTTCCTCAAACAATACGTTTGCATCTAGTCAAGAAAAGTTCCCCGAAAAATGTGAAAATGATGAAGCCATCTATGCTGCAATAACATGGCCTCTTGTGAAGGCTGAATATTAATTTTTTTTCTTTATTATTCTTGAAGATTTAGTCATGAAGAGAGCTTCTTTGTCTGAAACATTTACGCAGGTATGTTTTCTTCTTCTCCTTAGTGTTTGTTTCTGGCAAGTGAAATCTGAATTAGTGGGGAACATCTTATCCTAACAGGAGATAGAAGCATTTGACCTACTCTGGGTCCAATTTATATTTCTGAGTGACACCTTAGACTTCTACCCGTCATTCACCTTCTTTTCTTTGAAGTCTCAACACATTTTAGCCGCATTGCTTTAATGTAATCTAAGGGCTTTTACATGGGTTTCATCTGTGGATGAACAATTTCTAACTCACCGTATTTTCATTCATATCCTATGTGTACTACTTTAGTTGTCTTTCAGCAAAGACAGGTTAAAAATTATTAATTGTCTCAATTATATTCCTTCTCATTTGAGTGGTTCTAGTATGAAAAGTTTAGTTAAATAATAAGCTAACCATAATACTGAGGCCTAAAAATGAGAGTGCTGTTACTTAGAGACTACACACGGTGTAGAAAGAATAGAGGAACTTTTAAGATACAAGTATATATCCAGTTATGGGCTCTGTTTTTAAGAAAAGAGGTTTTCATAGTAGAAGAGTCTCTGCAGACCTCAAGAAAATTTAAGCACTTTAAAACTTGGAGTAAAAGTTGAACATTTACTTCTCAAAGTATTAATTTAGTAATATGGAATAACTTTATTGCCCTCTGATTATTGGCAAAGGCAAAGTGTGCAAGCTCTTTTTTTAAGTGTATTAATGAAATTGAAGGTTTGTGACTTCTGCTATGCGTGTTCTGCAACATTTTGAAAGCTTAGCTGCGAATCCCTGTGGTGCTGACTGAAAGAAAAAAGGAAGCAAAGTCTTCTCCAGTTTTTGAAAACCAAAAGCATTTTTCAGAAGTCATGTATGAAATAAACTGCTTATGAGCAAATGACTGTAATGCGAGCTCAGTTTTTGGTGATAGAGGGATCTGTTTAAAACACTCTGACATAAAAAATAAATCAGCTTTAACTTCAATTATTAAGAGCTAAAGTAGCATTCTTTGATAGAAAGGGTGGGTTTCTGGCATTTCAGTGATAAATATGTATGAAAATAGTTGTGTCACTATGGAAACCAAGACCTCACCTATACACACACAGGCACATAGTGTAATAGAAACTTGGGATTTCTAAAAACAAACCATTGTTAGGGTATGTTTTTGTAATTCCTCAGTGTTGGCTTTCCTTGACCTTTAGCATATATTTAATTTCTGAAGAATATTTTGAGATTTTCTTCCATTCATTTTTGGAGTTTCAAGGGTTGTAGTGACTACTTCTAAATAAATAGTGATGCAAGTACCCACACAGTTGCTCTGTGAGCCGGGTTTTAGAAACTTGGAGCAACATCCCTCCGAATGACTCAGACCGGTCTCCTTTCAGAGTGACACAGTCTCTCTTACAGACATTTAGGCAGATATGTTTTGTTTTGTTTTGTTTCTCTCCTTTAGTTGAGGAATTTAGATTAGAGGCAAAGACTGTATCTGAAAGATTGCATTTTTCCTTTGACAAATTTTACAAATTTGCTCTGCAGTTTCTATAGAAGTTATCTCCTGGCTCTCTTTGTTGGGACCAAGTCCTGCTAAGTCAGTGTATTTTATACTCTTTGCTTTCCTAAAAGTGCAGAGTTTAACTATAAGGACTTAATTTTAAATATAGATATTTAAATTTTTACATATGTATTTCAATGTAGGGGATAGCGGGGAGTTCAAAAGTGTACTTTCTTACCTAAGAGGAAGTGTTGGTGAAAGAAGAGAGCACCAGTCCAAAATATCCAAGTCTTTAATCCTAGTTCTATTTTTTTAAATAAGAATTCGGCCTTAGAAAAGCCATCTCATCTCTCTAAGCTCTTCTTTCCATGTTTATAGACTGAAACTCATAATATATGCACATGTCCAGGGTTATTTTTAGAGTTATCTCTCATTTGAAATGCTTTTTAAAGACCATAAATTACATTCCAAACGTAAGGTGAAATGAGTTTTACTATAGCTAAAAAATACCCTGCCTAGTTTAAATCTTTTATAATACCAATATAAGATAAATTAAATTTATATCTAACAAAGCACATCTAGATTGTACTCATGTAATACCAAAATATTCAGTTAAAAAGCAAAAAATTTACATAGGATGTATTTTAAAATAAAATCTCACCTGTTTACATGACTTCTGTAATTCCTTTTTGTTCAGCCATCAGAATTATTGTTGGTAACAGAGTTATCACTGTGCAATTTGGTATAACTAAAAATACTGGTGCTAAAGTCGTACCTCAAGAGACATCATAAGTTTGGATACGTTTACCTGACTGATTAGAAACTCTGTATCAATGAGCAAGAAGAAAACTTTCGCAAAGCTAGATCCTAGTAAATTTTTAAAAAACAAATAAGCAAAATGTGTATCAGTGATCACGAACAGTAAAAAATATTGAGGAACATCACTCTCTCAACGGGTGTCTCCTAGTGAAGTGCCTTGTTTTCCCAGAACATTCTCCCTGTTCTTCACCGTCCCACAGTCCAGGGTTGCTGCATACGGGCCGACCTTGTCGTCACCCCTAGTACTGGTGTCACGTATTTGTGTCAAGATCAGTGTTGCTTTCTAAGTTTCATAACTGCTCGGGTGAAGGTGTGAAGCGCCCCCAACTCAAAATGTGTCCTTAAAATTCAGAAGTACAACCCAGAGTGTCTAAGAATATTCTAACACTGAAAGACCCCACAAATCAGAATAAAGGGCACTTTTTTTGCCCAATACATTTAGTACCCCAGTTGCATAGCAACTGTTTTCTTTTCTTTTCTTTTCTTTTTTCCTTGCAGGAGAAATTTCTCTTTTAGCACTTTTCAAGAGGTTTTGCATATAAAATAAAATTGTGAACTACACGGCTGCAAGTATTTTTCACGTAAAGAAGATGAAGAAGAGTAGTACATTTCAAAACGGTGGCACTTTTCTTTCCTACAAAACATTTAAGATAATGCTCTCAGTCTCATGGTACCCAATCTGGCTAAGTACTTGAAAAACCTCAGAGTTTTAATAAGGTTAAGAGGTCTCGTCATCTCTGAGCAACTCAATCTCAGTGACCATTAAGAATACTGTGAAATAGACTGTGACAAGAAATACGCCAAACTCCAAATGGAATAAATCATGTTACTTAATTTTCATTTATTTGTATTTATTTCAATGGGTAGGATATATTTAATAATTTCCTTTTATTAGGCCTATCTATATGTTTTAATCTCTATACCTCTTTAAGTAAGTCACAGTATTTCTAATTTCACAGATATTTTTGCATTTGGAAGAAGAATGGTACATTTATTTTCAAAATAAATTTTCCTTTATATTTTCTCAGAGATGCTCCCGTTATAATCAAAGTTGTAGATTATTGAGAGTACTGAAAAATAAGAACTCACAATATAGCTTTCCTAGTGAATGATCACATTCAATCATAAAAGTTGTATCTATCACTATGCACTAATACCTCTAAATTTTGTCTTTCTTATAAAAATTCATACTTCAGTCATTTTCCGAGGCAAAAAAAGAAGGTACTACTTGGGCATATCCATTCATTTTTACTAAAATAGACAAGAATAATATGGTCAGTTTCTACACAAAGAGTAAATATTTAGGTAATTTAAAAACAAATTAAGATCATTTCCAAATCCAGGTTATTTCCTACACTAGCATCTTTTTTAAAAAGGTTATTGTAATGGTACATTTTAGATATACACAGTGATAACATTCATCATAGGGGATTTGTACCTGTTCATGAAATATCTTGCTGCTTCTTTTTTTCCATTCCCCTCCCTTCCCTTCCCTTCTCACCTCCCTTCCCTTCTTCCTTATTTACAAGAGCTTTGTTTCTACTTTTTCCTTCTATTCCTTATTTCTCTTGTCCTTCTGTTCCTTTCTTCCTCCCCCTCCCTTGTTCCCCTTCCCATTTGAACAATTTCTTCCCTTTCCCAATATGATACATTTTAGTCTTTATTTACATTTTCAGTTTCTCACACCAGAGAAACTATGCAGTATTTAAACATGTGTGTCCAATTTATTTCACTTAAGAGTATGGTCTCAAGATGCATCCTTTTACCTAGAAATATCTCAAGCTTATGGTTCTTTATGGCACAGTAGCACTCCATTGTATAAAAAAACATATTTTCTTTATCCATTCCACTGATGATGGGCATTTGGGCTGTTTCCAAGATTCAGCTATTACAAATTGTGCCACTATAAACATGGTTGTGCATATATCGCTGTGGTATGATGCTTTTAATTCTTTTGGGAAGATACCAAGAAGGGGAATAGCTAGTCAAATGGAACCTGTAGTCCTAGTTTTTTAAGGAATCTCCACACTGATTTCCATAGCAGTTGCACCAGTCTAGATTTCCATCAACAGTGGAGGAGGGTTCTTTTTTCCCCACAAGCCCTCCAGCATTTGTTATTGGCCGATTTGTTGATAATAGCCATTCTTTCTGGAGTGAGATGGAATCTCAGTGTTTTAATCTGCATCACTCAAATGACCAGTGATATTGAACATTTTTTCATGTTTATTTGCTGTTTCTACTTCTTCATCTGAAAAGCGTCTATTCATTTCAGCTGCTCATTTTTGGATTGGGTCTTTAAATTTGAGTGGTCTGATTTTTGGGGGTTCTTTATATATTCGAGATATTAGTCCCTTGTCAGAGGAACAGCTGCCAAAATTTTTTCCTACTCTGTGGGTTGTCTCTTTACTCTGTTGGTGGTTTCTTTTGCTGTCTTACACTAATATCTTGAACTGTCATTATTACTCAGTTTTTTTTAATACTATTAAATGCAATTCAGATATAGCAGTCTCTTAGACAATAATTTGCAGCAAAGAGCAATACTACTCGATATTGCCACCCTACCTCAGTAAGTTAATTTTAGACTGGCCAGTTCTACTTGTTTTTTGTTTTGCCCATAGTATGGGTTTTAAAACTTTCTTGAGTGCTGAGGATGTAGCTTAGTGATAAAGCACTTACCTAGTACCTGCCAGGCCCTGGGTCTAATCCCCAGCACCAAAAAAAAAAAGAATTCTTGAAAAGTTACGCACAATTCTTTTATTCTTAAGGGCAGAAAAAAGCACCAACATTTCTTGAGAAGTTAGATCAGTGACATTTTCAGGCTAAAGTTCAAATTATAACTTCTTTTAGTGATTCTGTAGCACTCACTGATTTATGAAAATCTATTAGATTTTAACATTAATTTTCCATTTTCCCTGAGAATAAGCCTGGTCTCTTCCCAACTGTGTTGTTTACTTCAAGATCGCATGTGAGATTATGGTCCTAATGTTACTGCAACTATTTGCCATGTCTCGCTTTTATTATTATTGTTGCATTGCTTAGTATATCAATAGTTTTTGAAAACAAAAGACACCATCCTATTTGTAGCATTCCACTTTTAGTAGAGGTATTTTCATCTACAAAATGTAATAGTTCTATTTTGCTGAAAAGTAAATGAACGTTGGCAGTGAGCTGCACTTTACCATATTTATAGATTTCAATTATTTTAAAAACATAGAATTAAAGTACTCAAAAGAAGATCTAGCTTTTATATTGTACTTTTTTCTGGAAAACTCTGCCCACAAATGTATGCAAAGTGAGTTTATAGCCAGGTTAGCCCATACTAATAATTTAGAACATAAGACAGTGAAATTTTTTCTAAAGTATCAGTGATGCATCTTTGAGGGAAGGGTGAGGAAATACTGTATAAAGAGAAAAAGGAAATTAATGCTTCAGATTAAAAGAAGAGTTTATAACTGACACGTGATGTCCTTAAACATAAAATTTGTTTATTTAAAGCTCTCTCTAGGGTTGGTGGTCTCCAGTTTCCTCCTTTAAGAATGCACCAGGGGCCTAGTGCAATCCCCCCAGGGGCTGGGGATTTATCTCACTGGTAGAGCGTTTGCCCAGCAAGTGCAAGGCCCTGAGTTTGATCCCCAGCACACACACACACACAAAAAGAATGCACCAGTGCTGTGCTGATAGTAGAGTGACGTCGCACTTGTTGGTTTGCCTTCAGCACACCTGGTTTGCCTCAGCCCACATGGGTGTACAACAGGCTTCACTCACACATGGTTCACAGCTAAGTTTGTCAGCCAGGCATGTTTGAGCAGATTTGAGCTGGGAATTTAGGTTTTTTTTTTTTTTTTTTTTTTTTTTTTTTTTTTTTGGTGCCAAGGATCAAACTCGGGGCTTTGTGCTTGGTAGGCAAGCGCTCTAACCACTGAGCTAAATCCCCAGCCCATGAGCTGAAAATTTAAAAAGATGAAACAAAAAGAGATTTTTCTGACACATTTCCAGGGAACTGGGAGCAGAAGTTCAGTATAAACAGTAACACACA